>PVJN01005371.1:0-82708 GCA_004026805.1 Lasiurus borealis
AGTGGTTCTCAACCTTCCTAAGGCCGCACCCCTTTAAGACAGCTCCTTCATGGGGTGGTGACCCCCAACCATAACATTATTTCCATTGCTACTTCATCACTGTCATTTTGCTACTGTTATGAACTGTAATGTAAATATCTAATAGGCAGGATGTATTTTCGTTGTTACAAACTGAACATCATTAAAGCATAGGGATGAATCACAAAAACAATATGTAATTGTATATTGTGAAATATTTATTTCTAATTACAAGTAAATGAAATTTTGTCTTGAATTGGGATGTAGCATGGGCAACAGTCTTCCTAGGACAACAGTAAACTACATGGCTACACTTTGCTACACCGAGGAGCGGTGTGTTGGTTCCTCAGACCATGGGAAATAGGTGTTTTCCACTGGTTTTAGGGGACCCCTGTGAAAGGGTCATTCGACCCCAAAGGGGTCGCGACCCACAGGTTGAGAACTGCTGACATAGAATAAACATTCTGAATATCCAAGTAGTGACATCCAATTGACCTGCCCTGAAAAAAGGACATAAAACTCTGAAAACTACGCTGATAAAGAAAGTAAGGACACGTGGACAGGACTGAGGACAGCCCTGAACAGAGGAGAAGAAAGCTTCGTGTCCCTGTAACTCCAGAGTTGCATTAGGATTTAGTTAATGGGACAGACTAACTTCCTGTTGAAACTGGCTGTGGTAACAGGGTACAAAGAAAAAAAAAAAAAGACTGTCCTGCTTAAGGTGCACACATCCCTATTGTCCTGGCAGTTTGTATTCTCCTTTTCTCAGCGTGGTGTGCGATATCCTGGTGTGATTTCACGTCTTCATCACCATAAAGCTGGTAATTCTCTAATGGAAATCTGCGGCTGCAAGAAATTTATCACACACCCCGTGCTAATGCATCTCCTAGGCCTGGACCCTCCAAACTCTGCCTCAGAGAGGAAGACTTTAGAAAGCTACGCTCATCCTCTTCCACCGGGAATCTTAATGTGATGTCAGAACTGAATGTGGCCTGCAACCCAGGTTATATGCACAGTGCGGTAGCAGCCTTGCGTTCCTTTCCACTGGGGACATAAATATGCATTTTTAATACATATATATATATGCATTTTAGCATATATACAGTGGGACCTCGAGATATGAGTTTAATTCGTTCCGTAACCTTGAGGCGTGGGAAACTATGAGACGCTCGAGTCACGGTAAACTGGTGGGTCGTGTGCAGCCGGCTGATCTGCGGGATTACTCCTATTGCTCATATTTCAAATCAAAAATCGCTCGCTCAACAGCTCGTATCTCAAAAATCTCATGTGTTAGGGCACTCGTATCTCGAGGTACCACTGTATATGCATTTTAATACATATATGCATTTTAGTACATATATATGCATGTTTAGTACATTTATAAAGTTAGATGTACTTTTTTTATATTTGTTGTTATGCTCAATGAGTAAGGAGTGCCTATTTTTGCTCCTTTGAGTAACCACAATATTTTGCTCTTTCCAACCATAATCAGCAAAACCCCCTGAAGTCAATGTGAATTTATAATCTTTGATGGGAGAGCTAGAAGGAAGCTCCCAGGATTGAAGTTCTGGTTTTTCTACTTAATAATTTTGAAACTCTCAATCATAATTCTCTCTCTCTTTCTCCCTCCTCTCTGTCTTTTCCCCTTCTATCCTTCTTTCCTTCCTCCTGCCATGTCTTATTTTCCTAAATTTTAATTAAATATTTGGACCTAGAATACTAAACAACTTCTAAATTTTTAAATCTTTCTAAGAAAAGTAACTTAGATGACTTGGCTGGGAGGCAGTGATATTCATAAATTAAAGACATGATAAAAGGTATGTCTGAGAAATTTTCTAAAGCGAACATATCCTCATCGTACACTGGGCTAAATTTTTGCTTTAAAAATGATAATAATATTAGTATGAAACTTTTTACAGTTCCTTTCCAATATTCACAAAGATCAGAAATATTTCTTGAATGTCTCTGAGCAAATATATTAGTTGTTTCATTTGGATTGAGTCCTCAATTTTATACAGATGTTGATTAAGTGTGTATTTACTAGTCAATGTTTCTTAAGAGTTGACCATGCCCAATGTATTAGTCTCCATACTTTTTAAATTTTATATTCACTGTAATTCTCTGAGGCAAGCCCTTTTCTAATTCCGACTCTTTGTTCATTCCATTTTCTCATCCTGAACTGTTTTCACTTTCATCTTGAGTCTAGACATCTTACCTATCCTTCAAAAAGGATGTCCTTATTATTTTTCTTATGAAATTTCCTCTCCTTTAAGAATACCGGTAGCATTTATTTTACCTGTTTTACAGCACTAGGCATGTTTACCATAGCATTAGTTTGTTAAGTCCTTGGGGGGAAAAGGCTTTATTCCATGAACATGAAATCAATACATGGTTCAACATAATTTTGATCATTATGCTCTTCTGAGAGAGAGTGGACAAATGAAGTTTATACAGGTTTTCTCTTATTATTTGGTCTCTTGGTCTTTTTCTGTGATCAGCAGGTTAAGATCTATTCACCCCAGTTTATGATTGCTTCCTCGTATTTAGGACCAAGGTTTAATCATCACGTTACCCCTATCACAGCTCTGTAGGTCTGTATTCTCAACACCAACTGGAATTGGGACTAAAGAGTGAACGTGGCTTATCAGTGGCTGTGGATACTTTCTCCAGCATTTTTCTGAGTTTGAATCTCTGATGGAACTGCATTCCTCAGATGGTGTCATTTTTATTCATTCTCTAAGAAGAGCTCAACTACCTCCTCTTCCGTGAAATTCTGTCTTTTGTGAAGCTGGAAATGGATTTTTCTGCTCTTTGTAATGCTCTGAGACCAATTTTTATAGCACTTATTACTTAAGATATCTTTCAAATATATCATTATTTACCAGTTAGACAGAGATTCTTAAAGGGGCCTGCAGCATATACTTTTTAAAAAAAAATTCTGTTTGGATATTACATAGTTCCCTCTCCCTTTCACTTTGGCAGAAGAAATTGTTTCACTACTTTAAACTATTAGGTTGGCAGCAACTCTTAATGAGTTAATAAAGATAAAGTTTCATGAATTTCCAAGTTTATCACACTGTTCAATTTATATAATATTAGACTGCTTTAGAAAATTTCTTAAGATGTTTAATGTTACAACAATTTCAGACAATATATTGATTTTTTAATACTTCTCTTCTTTGGGTGAAATAAAATTCATGACCAGAAATAAATGATCCATATTCCCATCAGACTATGGTTTCTCAGGATCTTTTCAAGAACTGAGAGTGCATATAGAGATCATTATTTTCACTTGGGAGCTGAGGTAAGAAGGAATAATGTCTAACGTGCAATAGAAATATAGAAAAATACAATTCTGTTTCTGAATAGACTTCTTAAACTTAGAATTGACTAAAGATGGAAGATGGAAAGTACTTCTATACTACAGTAGTGAGATTGTACAACTAAACTTTAAATTTGGGTAAAACTTTACTATAAATGTATTAGTTTTTCTAAGAAGTGTCTATATTGTGTCAAATGACTGAAACTTTGCAGAGTAAAGTTTTTTCCAAAGTAATTTCAGTCCCCAAACTTACAGGGTTGCCTAAATAACCTAAAGAATATGATGGGCTTTATTTCACACTAGAGGCTTGGTGCATGACATTCATGCACTGGGGATATGGGGGGATCCCCGCTCAGCCCGGCTTGTGCCCCCTAGCAGTCCGGGAGCCCTTAGGGGATGTCCATCAGTAGGACATCCTTAGCACTGCCACAGAGATAAGAGAAGCTTCTGCCACCGCCACTGCACTCAGAAGCCACCAGCCCCACTTATGGCTCTGGGAGTGCACTGACCACCAGGGGCCAGCTCCTGCATTGAGCGTCTGCCTCCTGGTGGTCAGTGCACTCATAGCAGCCAGTTGTTCTGCTATCAGTCTATTTGCATATTAGCCTTTTATTATATAGCATAAAAATTTTCAAGTAATGTCCCATATTGTTCTCTACTATTATTTAGACTTGACTTTTAGTCTTGTTGCCTTTAGATACATTATGTAACAATTATTTTCCAGTTATTTAGGTGCATAAGGAATGTGGGTCAATTTTACAATAGGGCTCTAACACATATAATTAATATTCTCCATAAAACCTTGACTTTGAGAAGCAAATATACATCCTAGAAGCTTACCACAGCTCTTTAAAATTGCAAAATTGCCGAAACCAGTTTGGCTCAGTGGATAGAGCATCGGCCTGTGGACTGAAAGGTCCCAGGTTTGATTCCGGTCAAGGGCATGTACATTGGTTGCGGGCATATCCCATGTAGAGGACGTGCAGGAGGCAGCTGATCAATGTCTCTCTTTCATCGATGTTTCTGGCTTTCTATCCCTATCCCTTCCTCTCTGTGAAAAACCAATAAAAATATATTAAAAAATTGCATTAAAATTGCAAAATTATGTTCAAAGTTATGCACATGAATGAGCAATAGGCAGCAAAGCCACTCTGGTGAATGAGAAAGAATCAAGCACAAGAACGGGTTTTTATCGGAAGGAATATAAAAGCTGCAGGATCCTTGAGGGGCTGCATTTCTACGTTGAGGCCATTGAAAGCTGGCTCCTTTCCCTGGGTCCTAACATCTTTCTCTACCTCTCCAGGCCCTTCGCAGTTACTCACTTTATTGTTAAAATTGTGGGGATAAAACTATTGGTCTTCCCTTGAATGCAAATATCTGAAGGATGTGTCCACACCAAATGCCTAGAATATGTTTATTGGCCAATTGGGCTACATCTATATCCCAAATAAATGTTTTCTTTTAACTTCAGTACTGCAGTTGTATCAATAGATACTTTCACTTTAAGGAGCCATAGTTTCATATGGAATCATATTCAGATTGGTACAGAGGAAGCAATATGGAATTGAATGTAAAATTATAGGAAACATGTCATAGGATGGAAAATATCCCATATAAATTCAGGCTTCCATGTAAAACATACCTCAACTAAACCCTAGTTTTAAGGAATGATGTTTCTTTAAAATATATATATATATAATTGATATTTACAGAGAGGAAGGGAGAGGGATAGACAGTTAGGAACATTGATGAGAGAGAAACATTGATCAGCTGCCTCCTGCACAGCCCCTACTGGTATTGTGCCCACAATCCAGGTATATGGCCTTGACTGGAATCAAACCTGGGACCCTTCAGCCCACAGGCTGACGCTCTATCCACTGAACCAAACCAGTTAGGGCAGGAAAAATGTTTCTAATGGACTGCTCAATTTATAGAATTGAAATTGTTCTCTCACGTCATAGTTTCAATTCTTTCTGCACCAACTTCTGTTTCCAAAGTACTATCTTCCTTTCAGCTAACTTGATCACTAAATAATCCTCCTTCTTCTTTATGAACAAGGTACCCATTTCAATACTTCTCTCCAAGCTTATTCTTACATGACAAGTAACTTCAAATCTGCTGAATATTTCTCTCTAGTTTTCTCTCTCCTACCTACACACCTGTCCTCCTCCACAGGGTGGGTTGTTGAGATTTGCATTTCATTCTCTATTTAAATTGTCTCTCGCACATACCTGTCCAAACTCTCCTAAAAAATTTAGGTTGGGGGAAATCTGGTCCTCCACTGAAGTGACTAGAATGTGTTTTATATTGAAAATAAAAGTACACTTGAGTCTTTTTCTATTAATACTGACTGTGGCTGCCATTTATCTAGAAAAAATATGTGTGTGTTTTTTTTTAAGCTGTGGATTTTATTCTTAGCATTTTTCTATTCGTTTCCTGTCTCCAAATGAATAATAGCTGTGGAAAAGCTAAGTGAGGAACACATAAAAAACATAAGGGTACACTTTTTCCTTTTAATTAATGCTAATCACAATAATAGAATACAAAAACATTAAACTATAAGCTCTTCTACTCTAATTGGCAAAGATGCTATTTTGTTCATCTCAGACTAATGAGCAATTTAGACCTTTTGATTTTATTTTCCTCACCCCATTAGTACTTCTTCTTGTGAGCACAATATGCCCAAATACTTTTTTCCTGTGTAAAAATTATTGGCCATGTGCTATGGGGATGAAGAATATATGATTGTCAACCTTTTATAAATGCTTCAAACTATTTCGGGTCTCTCCTCAACAACTATCTTCATCCAGATAAACAATCCCATTAGCCTCCCTCAGCTGCCCCCCTTTTTCTTTAATCAGGGTGTCTTTTTTTTCCTTCTAAATTCACACTGAGCTTCCTTTTCTCTCTTTTTAATTGTGAAACCTGAAATTAGGAGAATAATGTTGTGAGGCTCAGACCAGTGATAAAAATCACAGGATTATCTCAACATCCTCACTCCATGTGCATGGGTTGTGATTGCTATGTCCTTGGAAACTAGAATTGTGTGCTATCAATGTCTTTCATTTGTTACTAGAGGCCTGGTGCATGAAATTTGTGCATGGGAGGGTGTGTCCCTCAGCCCAGCCTGCACCCTCCCCGACCTGGGACCCCTCGAGGGATGTCTGACTGCCGGTATAGGCCCAATTACAGTAAGATAGGGGCTAAATGGGCAGTCAGACATCCCTCTCACAATCTTGAACTGCTGGCTCCCAACAGCTCACCGGCCTGCCTTCCTGATTGCCCCTAACTCCACTCCCCTGCCAGCCTGATTGATGCCTAACTGCTCTCCTACCAGCCTGATTGCCTCTAACTGTCCATCCCTGCCAGTCTTGTGCCTCCAACTGACCTTCCCTGAAGGCCTGGTCCCCCTCAATTGCCATCTGCTGCTGACCTGGTCATCCCTAACTGTCCTCCCCTGCCAGCATCATTGCCGCTAACTGTTCACCCCTGCTGGTCTGATCCCTCCCAACTGCCTTCTCCTATAGGACTGGCACCCCCAAACTGCCCTTGCCTGCAGGCCTAGTTACCACCCCTAACTGCCCTCCCCTACAGGCCTGGGACCATACCAACTGCCTTTCCCAGCAGGCCCAGTCACCACCAACTTCCCTCTTCTGCCAGCCTGATCACCTCTAACTTCCCTCTCTGGAAGGTTTGATCACCCCCAACCGCCCTCCCTTACATGCCTGGTCCCCTGCAACTGCTCTCCCCTAAAGGCCTGGGTCCCCCAACTGCCTTTCTATACAGGCTTGAGAGACCCCAACTTCCCTCCCCTGCAGGCTTGGTTACCCCCAACTTTCCTCTCCAGCAGGCCTTGTCCCCCCAAACTGCTCTCCTCTACCAACCTGTAACCCCTAACTGCCCTCCCCTGCCAGTCTCATCATTTCCAACTGCCCACCCCTGCAGGCCTGGTCCCCCTTTACTGCCCTCCCCCACAGGCCTGGGTCCCCCGAACTGCCCTTCCCTGCAGACCCAATCGTCCCCAACTTTCCTTGTCTGCTGTCCTGGTCACCCCTAACTGCCCTCCCCTGCAGGCCTGGTCCCTCCCAACTGCCCTCTCATGCTGGCCATCTTGGGGCAGCCATTTTGCGTGTTGGAATAATGGTCAATTTGCATATTACTCTTTTATTAGATAGAATTCGCACCTCTCCGACAGTTCCTTGTATGTGTGTGCATTTCTATATGTTTCTATGTAAACTGAGTGATCATATAGAATACCTATATTTCAAATGCCACATATACACATCAACACAAAACTATACATCTATACATCTATAATTTAGAAACGCTTTTCTTTGTCCAATTTTCAAGTTGAGCAATGAAGAGAATGTAAACATATTAAGAAAAACAGGATAAAAATGTTATCTCATTTATTATATGATGACATAAATAATTACTATATAAAGGAACTTATCCAAGTTCTAACACAACATACTGACAGAAAGTTGAGAGATATCATTTTTTCTCTTACTCAAATGTTTTCTACTATGCCCTCTTGGTATTTGAAGTAAAAATGTGAATATTTTAAAAGTTGAAAGAAATATTTCTGTTGTGAAGAGAGCTATTTCTGTGTATACTTTCATGTACATTGAAGAGCTATAGTAAACTGCATTAGAAAAATCACTTTTTGTTTGTTAGGAATAGTAGATATTCTATAAGGGAACTTTTCTGCACGTTAAACTGAGAAGATAAGGATTCTAACATATAACTAATTTCCCTCCCCCAAAATCTAATAAAATAAAAAAGTATGTCACAGCACACACACAGAGATACATAAAAATCAACCATAGAAACCAAACAAAAAAAAAAAAAAAAAAGTCAACTGCAAAAAAAAAAAAAAATCAAGACAGACATTTCTGGAAGTGAGCAGAAAGGTAGAGCAGGATTTAGCTTCTTATCTGCCTTTAAAACCCAGAAATTGCCCTGGAGTTGGGGAACAGGCTAAGTGTTCTCATTAATTCCTCCTAACCCGAGG
Source organism: Lasiurus borealis (assembly GCA_004026805.1). Lineage (NCBI taxonomy): Eukaryota > Metazoa > Chordata > Mammalia > Chiroptera > Vespertilionidae > Lasiurus > Lasiurus borealis. Next base: position 8,355 of record PVJN01005371.1, read on the forward strand.
CGATAAAGGACCTAAGATGGGCCTTCTGTTTTCCCATTTCTGAGTGAGAAGCTGTGGTGGCTGCTGGGGACACACACAGGAGGCGGGGCTGACCATGGTGAAGGCCCTGGGGCTGCCATGGCAACCTGAAGACAAGCCCCTTCCCTCTGGAAGAGGACAGGAGACAGCACCGGCAACAAAGTGGGGTGTTCTCAACGGGACTGAACGCTGCTCCTGCTGACCTCACTGGGTGACCATTCCTGGTTATTAAAAAGGCATAAACCTGAAGTGTCCAGCCTTCAAAAAGGACCCCAAGAGGTCTCAGGACTTGGGGGGTAAATAAATCTGGAAGGAACTTCTATCATATTAGAACAAATAGTGTTTGAACAGAGCCACCTACACCTGAGAAAGATGGAAGACATATATGGGAATATAGGAATTGTCTATAGCCAGCAATCATATGAGAGAGAGAGAGAGAGAGAGAGAGAGAGAGAGAGAGAGAGAGAGAGAGAGAGAGAGAGAACATCATCCAGAAGAAATTAAAAAGTAAAGGAGAAGGAAATTCCTCAAATTGCTTCACACAACTGGATGTGAAATTAATTTAATAAAACTAGAGGTCTAAGACTATAAAATAACCAAAGAAGACAAATCAGAAACCAAAACATCATTAGAGAGCCAATACATAAATTAGAGAGCCCAATAATATAACTGACAACACTAAAAATCAAGCTGCTCACACACAGGAGACTTGAGAAAATCAGTGAATGGAGATGAAAAGGCAATAGGACTAAAGTAATTAGAGCAAAACTTGTATGGGAAGAAGACAAGCAAGGATGGTCCAACATTCAGATAACTGGCCGTAACCGGTTTGGCTCAGTGGATAGAGCGTTGACCTGCACATTGAAAGATAACTGGCATTCTTGATGTAGCAAGCCCACATGGGAACGGAAAGTACATTCACAGATAAAATAATAGGAAATGTTCCCAGAAAAATAAACCTCCATTTTTTAGATTGCAACACTATACCATGTTCCCGGGAAATTGAAAATATATTTCTCAATAGTGAGGCATATATTTGAGCTATTGAATCTGGAGAATGACAAATTAGATAAACGTTCAGACAGAAAAATCAACAACAAAATACATCTTTGAGGGGTACATTGGGTTGCCACATAGAACAAGCCAATGTAAGAAGATATTGGAGAAATATTATATCTGATCGTTTATCTACAAAGAATATTATATATTACCATTTATCTACAAAGAATATTATATATGATTGTTTATCTAGTCACATTCTCAACTATGAAAGTGCTCAGAAACTGTAGCACTTCTAAAATAAGTCTGACGACAAAATCTAGGTAATTAACAATATCATCAAAATGAAAAATTAAGCATTGTGCAGAAAGGACTAATGATGGATGCAGAATCCACTTCTATACAGAAATAAAAGTGAAGACAATGGAGATAATGGTGACTGAAGAGAATTTCATTGTCAAACACCTGAACAGGCATAACTAATCATATACCTACCCACCCCAGAAGGTGGGGAAATGAGAAGATGAGTGAGAAGGTTAATCCTTGTTACAAAAGATGTTTGATAGGAATAATTTCATCAATCATGCTCTTAACTGAGAAACAAACTGAAACCCACAGCTGAAACATGGGATGCTGAGATTTCAGAAGATAATTAATTCACATGGCTTATTTTCACAGAATTAATAGAGTGACTTCTTCTAAAAATAATTTAGAAAAAATTTCTTCTGGGAAGAAATATTCTAAGATGTCACAGGGGTTATGGAAGTAACTCTTTCCTTTTTGGTATTTTTAAAATTTCCAATGATTAAAAAGATATTAATTAGAAATCCACCTGCTGGGAGTAGAAGGTGGACTTCTAATTAATATTAGCTTTAAGTAGAAGAACTTTCTAGACATTTTAAGAGTTTGTGGGAACTGTGCATAGATAAAAATAGAGGGTAAATATATTTATCCTCCTTTTCCTTTTGCAAAAGTAAATCATTCTTCTCCTCTGGGGCTTAGAAGGACTTCAGAGACACGCTGGCTGCTGATGACAAGAGCACAGAAACCCTTCAGGGACATCGCATGGAGGAAAGAGCAATGCAAGGTGACAGGCCACAAATTCAGTGAAGGAAGGTGACATACAGGTTGACCTGAGAAAACCACCGTACAAGCAACAGGAAACCCCTGGCCTCAGAATGCTGGTCCTGATGCTACAGGAGGGCGGATGGTGAACACTGAGGCCTCACTCAACTTTTATGGCCTGCAAAGTGTTTCCTTGAAAATTTAGAAGATTCATTTGGAATCCATATGCTCATGATTCTTTGGCGCCCCTTCCATGTCACTGGGGAGGGTACAGTTGTGATGTTACCCCAAATCCTTTAATACTCCCCAAGAAGCAAGCAATGCATGGATCAGCTGATATACTGAGTTTCCATAGTAACTGAAAGCTGCCTCAGAACATTCTCTGCTGCTGAAACAAAGAAACGGAATGGGCACCAAGCTGTTTTCCAGGTTTAAAATCCCTACCCCGTTTCCCTGAAAGTAAGACATCCCCTGAAAATAAGACCTACTTCCAGTTTTGCCTCTCGTTGTAATATAAAGCATCCCCCAGAAAATAAAACTTCCCTGATCATAAGACCTCCCCCGAACATAAGGCCTCCCCAGAATAGAAGGCCCCAAAGCTACCTTAAGGTGTCTGACTGATTTAAAGAGACCTCGCCCTGCCTGACCAGCTCTGGCTGCGCTGCAGCCCTTCAGTGAGCTGGTTTGTGATAACAACGACTACCATTCCATATACAGGTCATAAATTTCCTTTTTTTCTTTTTTCATTCAACAATAAATGTGTACTATATTCTTCTTCGTGGAAAAATAAGACATCCCCTGAAAATAAGACCTAGTGCATTTCTGGGAGCAAAAATTAATATAAGACACTGTCTTATTTTGGGAAAAACAGGGTAATCTAACAGGAGACTACATACAGCTAATCCAGGCTATTCTGCACAAGTTTATATAGAGTGGATATTAAAAAGAAAACACCGGGAAAATAAAATGGTCAGTTTGCTTTTGATTCTGCCAGCAAAGTAATATTTAGCTAGAGTAAATGTATTGTTTAAAATAATAAACATCAACTTAAGTCTCATAAAAATCAAAGACTCAAAGGCAGGTCAAGGGTAATTGGTGCAATGCCTTGCTGCAAAATGGCAGTATTCCTTTCATACTGACACAGATTATTTATGTTTAAAATTACTGGGTGAAAGGTTACTTCCAGCACTAATTATATTCCAATTCGGAGGCTCTATCTGCCTTGGGCATTCCTACTTTTTTGACATCAACATACCTTAGCTATCGCCCTACAGATAAGACCCATCTCCATGGTAATTCCACTGCTTTATAAGTATGGATTTCAGAAATCCTGGAAAAAAAGTGTGTGTGTTTAAAATTTATAAAATCTCACCACATAGACAGCTCATTTATAAAGGTGAACGGTTCTCCTACATAGTAAAGGAAAATGGTATTTTGGGGCATTTTGCCTAATACTTTAAGTCCATGAAGAAATTCTTCTAAAATTTGCATGTAATTCATAGTGATCAGTTGGATTTAAAAATTCAGAAGGCTTGGTATCAAATTTTAAAATATAATCTAGGAAGAGCAAAGGATGAAGGCATGCATTAGATTAAAAACAGCAAAATCTACTATGTATTTGACAGCAATTTACATTAAGAGAGATCTAGGAATTTTGTTGATTACTAAGAATTCCACTCTTGAACCTCTGTCCTGAGTCTTATACATTGGAAGACCCTGCAAATCATAAACAAATATATACATATATGTGTGCATGTATATGTGTGCCAGCCGCAGTGTTTATGTGAGGAATATCAGGCTGTCTTTATTATTTGGTACCTAGCAGTCAGTCTTGGCATATGATTAACACTCTTCAAACCTCAGGGAAACACTTCCTCTCCCCCTCTTTGCTCACCAAGTACAAAAGCCAAAATGTAACTCAAAGAAACATGTGATCTCATATCACAGTCTTTGCGTTTTATGGTGAAATCTTCTTACAAACCGAAGCTCATTGTCCAGCATCAAACAAAAACTCCCTTGCTTTTGCTCTGTACAACAAGCAAACACGGAAAGCAAAAAGGTACCAACTCCACATTCTCCTCTGCCATGGTTATTAGATACTTCCAAACCATCTTATTGTTGGAAATTAGGAAAAACACTTTTAAAATTCTCCTTTATGGCTCTTGTTCTGAAATGAAGAATTTTTATTAATTCTTCAGTGTATTCTGATATGAACAGGCAAGGATGATAATAATAACAATAATAAAATAATAATAAGCTCTTTTTTAAAAATATATTTTATTGACTTTTTACACAGAGGAAGGGAGAGGGACAGAGAGTTAGAAACATCCATGAGAGAGCAACATTGATCAGCTGCCTCCTGCATATTTCCCACTGCGATGTGCCCGCAACCAAGGTACATGCCCTGGACCGGAATCGAACCTGGGACCTTTCAGTCCACAGGCCGATGCTCTATCCACTGAGCCAAACCGGTTTCGGCAATAATAATAAGCTCTTTCTGGAACATGTTTGAAGCTGTCAGGGCCATTGCCTTTCATTCAGGGAAAGTCCACAGTGTATCGGCACTTTGTCCCGCCTACAGCTGGCCACCACAGGCCAGGCAGCAGCCAGCACTGGAGGGGTTCACTGCCATCAGAGAAGACTGAGAAGATGGGGTTCCATGGAGGAATAATAGGAGTGGACTCTCATTTATCCACACAAGCAATTTTTCACTAAAGTCGGGTAGTGCAAAAGCATCTAATTTATAATTACTGTAGAATAATGAAACTGTTAATGCATGCGTTTTGGAAGCAGACCACCTGAAATGCAACTTGGCAACTCAGTGGTATAACACATACCTTTTATGAAAAGTCAACTTGAAAGTTAAGCTAGGAAACTCACTTTCAAAATCACTTTAGGAATTTCTTTAGCAAAGGAAACCTATAGGCCAGTGGTTCTCAACCTTCCTAATGCCACGACCCTTTAATGCAGTTCTTCATGTTGTGGTGACTGAAGTAGCAACGAAAATCATTTTATGGTCGGGGGTCACCACAACGTGAGGAACTGCATTAAAGGGACGTGGCATTGGGAAGGTTGAGAACCACTGTGGTAATCTGAAGTTTTTAGGCCATTCAAAAGGGCAATTTAATTGGTTATGCTAGTGAGTGGTCCAATTATTCAGGATACTATGTTTTTAAGAAGAAAATGTCAGCAAAACTGTTTTGGCTCAGTGGATAGAGCGTTGGCTTGCAGACTGAAAGGTCCCAGGTTTGATTCCGATCAAGGGCATGTACCTTGGTTAAGGGCACACCCCCAGTGGGGGTGTGTGCAGGAGGCAGCTAATCGATGTTCCTCTCTCATTGATGTTTCTAGCACTCTCTTCCTCTCCCTTCTTCTCTGTAAAAAAATCAATAAAATATATTTTTAAAAAAAGAAGAAGAAAATGTCAGATAAGAAGTAATCTCTCAAGTTTTTCTCCTGTCCTCTTGTTTTTTAGACTCTTTCTTAGCATTCTCACCCCCTGAACCTTTCACATTTCACCATACTGAAACTTGACTGACCTCATGAGTTTCAAATGGATAACTGACTGGTGGCTGTTTCCAACTCCATGTCTGCCTACGACTGGCCAGCATCTCCCCTTGGGGGTTCCCCACGGCCCCCCAAACATTTATCGCATGTGTTTGCAGGCTCTATTTCTTCTTCCTTCTTTTTCTCATTAGTCTAGCAGTTCCTGGAGGGGAGAAATTATGTTGTTTATTTCTCTATCTGTGGCACCTGAGCCAACTTCTAGAACATTACAGCAGCTTTAGGACGGTTTAGGAAATTGAATTGAAAACAATACAATGAAAAAAGAAAGAAAGAAAGAAAACAATACTGATGAAGCTTTGGCGGGCATGGTTTTAAGTATGCAGAGTCTCTGGCTCACCATGGCATGCTGGTGGTGGGACCCAGGACAGAAACAGGCACTTTAGACCACCACCTCCGCATCATTTTTGGTTTGGGGAGTTCTTAGATCATACTTGGAGAAACACTGGTTTTGTGGAATACGGAGAAATAGCATTTATTCCATTTCCGGTCTTACTAATTCCTTAGCATTTCAATCAAGTATCTCATTTATAAAACAGTTATTAGATGGAGACTCAGTGAGATCATAAGCGGGAAGTGCTAATATGCACATTACTGGGCACATTTTGATTGTTCGATAACAGATAGCTATTATTATTATTATTATTAACTCCTGAGACCCACTGCTGTGCTTTCTCTTTGGCACTCAGCTTATTTACAGATGAGCTCTGGCTCACGATGGTTTAACCTAACGATTTTGTGGATTTAAGTGGAGCAGAAGCGATGTGCATAATCAATTACAGGAGGCATTCAGCCATTTTTTATAAAACAGACCTGTGCTAGATGAGTCTGCCTGAGTGTAGGCCGATGTAAGTGTTCGGAGCGCATTTGAGCTAAGCTGAGCTAATTCAGTAGGTTAGATGTACTGAATGCAATTTCCACTTTGTTATTTTCAACTTACTGTATGTTTACTAAAATGTATTTTCAACTTACTATATGTTTACTAAAATGTAATTCCAATGTAAATTGAGGAGCAACTGTATGTTGTTCACCCCTGACTTTTTCTTACATGCCCTGAATGTAATCATGGTCAAGCTTTGCCATTTCATCTCTGTAGCATCTGCTGCCTTTTTGCTGTCTTTACAGTTATTGCCATTACTAGAGTGGCAGTGTAATTTCACTTAATTTAGCAAATGCAACAAAGCATGTACATGCTAGACACTGTGTTAGACACCAAGGGTATGAGAAGAATATCTATGCCCTCAAGGAATGGACAGTCCAATGGGGAAGAGGAAGAATATATATAAATAAATAAAATACATATATTTTATTGATTTTTTTATAGAGAGCAAGGGAGAAGGATAGAGAGTTAGAAACATCAATGACAGAGAGACATCTATCAGCTGCCTCCTACACGTCCCCTACTGGGGATGCACCCGCAACCAAGATACATGCCCTTGACTGGAATCGAACCTGGGACCCTGCAGTCCTCAGGCCAACACTCTAGCCACTGAGCCAAACCAGTTTCAGCAAGAATATATTTTTTAAATCCACAGGTTGTTATAATAAAAGAGCAGTAGCTTCACTGGGCTGTATAATAGAACCAAAAAGGATCCCAGGGATTTGACAATTTGATGTTCCTGGCGATTAGGATCTAAAGTTCTCTGGGGTCTCATGAAAGAGGAGAAAACAGAGCGGCCGATACCCCATGCCTGCAACAGGAAAATGCAGTGGCAAGACCCAAGGGGACCTGGCAGAAATGGCTACATCCTGGTTGAGGCACAAGTGCAGTCAGCAAGCTTTTTCCAATCTCTACTACAATGTAACTTACCATATTTTCCAGCATATAAGAGGACTTTTAAACCCAGTAAAATCTTCTCAAAAGTCTGGGGTTGTCTTATATTCTGGGGGTTGTCTTATAGGGCGGGTATATCCCAAACTCTATATTTTAACTGGAAAAGTTGGGGCTTGTCTTATATGCTGGGTTGTCTTATACACCGGAAAAATACAGTAGTATAATTCATCTGGATCCTCAGCATTTCTCTACAAACAAATGCACAAATAGGAACTAATTATCCTCTCCATCCCCTTTAAGAATAGAATTGGTTAAGAAAGTACAGTATCACTGAAACTGGTTTGGCTCAGTGGATAGAGCATCGGCCTGCGGACTGAAAGGTCCCAGGTTCCATTCTGGTCAAGGGCATGTACCTTGCTTGCGGGCACATCCCCAGTAGGGGGCGTGCAGGAGGTGGCTGATTGATATCTCTCTCTCATCCATGTTTCTAACTGTATCCCTCTTCCTTCCTCTCTGTAAAAAATCAATAAAATATATCAAAAATAAAATAAAATAAAGTACAGTACAGACTTTTCCCTCCGGCCAAATTTCCTTATTGAGAATCCGTGTTGAATAACATAGGGCCAATTCAAAGGTGAAGCTTTGTAGTCATTTTTTTAGAGCCATAAAAATGATGGAATTTGTATAAATATTCCTATTTGCATGAAAGTTATTAACTAGCTATTACTTGTGGGAGGACAAAATACCCATGTTACCCCCTTGAACTACAATCTTGTTATTGTCCAGAGACATGGGCATTCAAACAAAGTACACGGGTAAGAATGTAAACAGAGAGTTTGACCAACGGGCTCTGAAAGGAAAAACATCCCACACCGCCAGATAGAGACACCAACATTCCCTAATAAGTCTATCCAGAAGTTTCTGAGGCTAATGGGATGCATGCAAGATGGGCCGGATCAGCCACAAAGCTCTCAGTTTTAGTGACCTGGATGTTTCTTCTAGATATTTACCCCTGAAGTGACAGCTGATGGGTCATGAATAACTGTATCCCAAGAAATTTCATCTCTTCTAATATGAAGTATTCTTTTTTAACATGTTCAAATGTTTGTTTGTTTTTTAAATATGTGTGTCTGCTGATTGAAAGAACAGTCCTGCCTCCACCAGCTGACTAACCTCTGTCAATCCCTCTCCTCTGAATGATGCTTTGTGAATCTTATGTTAATAATGTTAAAATACACAGTGTTGGGTCGCTGAAAGAGCCCAACATGAGTGATCACAAAGGCAACTGAGGGTTTTTGGAGGATAAGAGAAAACCCAATAAAACTCCTGCCTTGCCGAAACCAGTTTGTCTCAGTGGATAGAGCATTGGCTTGCAGACTGAGAGGTCCCAGGTCCGATTCTGGTCAAGGGCATGTACCCTGGATGCAGGCACATCCCAAGGAGGGGGTGTACAGGAGGCAGCTGATCGATGTTTCTCTCTCATTGATGTTTCTAGCTCTCTATCCCTCTCCCTTCCTCTCTGTAAAAAATTAATAAAATATATAAAAAAAAACTCCTGCCTTAATGATCACATATAGTTGTCCTGAGCTGAATGTTTGTGTTCCCTACCCCCACCACCCTCAGTTCACATGTTGGGAACATTAGGTTTAGATTAGGCCATGAGCATGGGACACTTATGATTAAATTAGTGGCCTTTAAGAAGAGGGAGAGAGATATCACTCTCTTTTCAGACACAAACACAAAGAAGAGCTCATGTGAGCGCAGAACCAGAGGGTGACCATCTGCAAGGCAGGAAGAGGCCCCAAGAACCATATGTGCTGGCACTTTGACCTTGAACTTCTCAGCCTCTCAAACTGTGAGATGTGTCTGCTGTTTAAGATACCTACTTTCTGGTGTTTTCTTAGAGCAGCCCAGTGAAGACAATATAAATTTTTGCATTCATAGGATTCAGACCAGTAAAAATCAGTATCCTAGAACATCTAAAAGGAAAGTGAACTATACTAGATTACTTGTCTTTTTTTCCCTAACTTTACAAATGAAGACACCTAGAATGGGGCTGGTCTGTGACTTTATTTTATCCCTGGAGCCTCGCTTGGTGCCTTATAAAGAGTCACTCAAATATTTGTTGACTGGCACATGAGTACCCCCATCCATAACAAAATAATTGCACTAAATGGTGATAATACTGTATATTCTGGCGTATAAGACAACTATTTCACTCAGGAAAATCTTCTCAAAAGTCGGGGTCATCTTATGCACCAGATGTCATCTTACAGGGCAAGTATATTTCAAACTCTATATTTTAACTGGAAAAGTTGGGGGTCGTCTTATATATCCAGTCATTTTATACTCCAGAAAATACGGTAATCTCAGGCGTGTGTGTTTGTTTTTGCTGTGGGGTTGCAACTGCAATCCTAGCCATCTCTGGAGGTGGGGCTGTCTCCAAAGGCGCTCCGACATAATACTTTTTCCTTTTTATTCCTCTTCACCTCCATTCCCCACCTCTTCCAAGTTCCACACATGTTAGAAAATGCTCCCACACCTTTATCTCATTTACTCTTTTTTCAAAACCCCCAAAGTGATTGCATCCAGTCTGAGTTTACAGGTGAATCAAGTGAAACTTGGGTTGGAGAAATGTCTATTTCTATGATGAGACTCATCAGTGGAGGGTCAGGCAGAGGCGGAGGTCTGCTGGGCTTCCAAGGTCATGCTCGCAGACAGCACCATGAGGTTGTCTGACTTTACCGGAGATCACAGGTGTTGCTACCCCTTCATTGAACACCCCATACTTTCACAGTTCATCCTTTCAGAGCTGGTAAATTACAGCTCAGCCATTGAAGGACCATCTTCCTATCAGCTTCTTCTCAAGGCTTAGGAGAGAGACTCTTCAGACACCATCGAGTCCCTTAAGAGAGGCGAAATGATGACAAAGAAGTCTGTGCAAATATTGTCCATGACCACACACACTGAGACCACCTCTGGTTTCAGCTCTGGCCAGCACCCACACACACAGGTACTGTGCCACATCAGAAGGGCACTGCACAGTCTGCCAGCTACGTGGGCAATCCGTGTCATTTGTTCCAGTTCTGGTTGGTGACTTTTCACCAGCGGCTCATGCCAGTTTCCTTCCCCTGAAATTTGTCACGGGAGGACTCGCTGCCATTTGCACCCGAATCTACATTGGAGTATCAAGCAATGCAATGCAGAGATGGCTGCGCTTGAAGCTGCATCTCTCTCGGATGCAGGGAGCCATTCAGGCATTATTGATTGCGTTGGCGATGCTCCTTTCAGGAAAGGGTCTTTTGTGATGCCCCCCCCCCAAATCATTTACTCGGTCTAAACCAGCTCCCTTGCTTGGGACGGATGGAAATAACTCTGTTTGCTGAGCACTGAAGGATGGACAGGAGGGCTGTCTCACCACGTCTACTTTGAAAATGCATATCGAGTTGGAGCTGAACTTTATCTCTCTAAGGAGCTGAGGGATTCAATTATACCGAGATGGGAGGCAATGCTTGAAAGAACTCATTTCCCAGACTCCAAAGCATATTTTCAAACACAGATATTCTGCTCCAATAATGCTTCCTCCAACTGCTCCGGACACTTCCATTTCCATTTCGCTGGCCGCTGTCTCAAGGTTGCCTGCTCCACGTGCAATGAAGGGGCAGAGAGAGGGCTGGGGACTCATGAACGGAAACACGGGTTCATCAGTGGCCTCACCAGGGATTCAGGAAGTTTCTGAAAGAGAATGCTGCTTATCTAGGGTAGTCACAAGCACACACAAAGAACAGCAGCGTGAATGGAACCTCTGGGGTTTGCTGAATTCATATTGTATTCAGTGGTACCTCGAGATATGAGTTTAATTCGTTCTGTAACCTTGAGGCATGGGAAACTATGAGACGCTCGGGTCGCGGTAAAATGGTGGGTTGTGTGCAGCTGGCTGATCCGCATGATTACTCCTATCTCAAATGTTGCTCGTATTTCAAAGCAAAAATCGTTCATATCTCAAAAATCTCATATGTTAGGGCACTCGTATCTCGAGGTGCGACTATATGTCCGTTTCACTGTCATGAGATATATTGTTTTTAAAAAACTGAACAATCTAATAAAGTGGAAGGAGGAGTATTAGCTGAAGTCAGAAAGTTGTACAATCAGCTACGAAGAGATGGGGCTCAGTATCCATGGTGAGCTCAGCGAACCAGCAGACTCTGGGTTCTAAATTCCTGCATGACTTTGTGCAGCGGAGTGCACTTCTATGCACTAGTATTCACCTCTCGTTCCTTAGAGATGAAATGATATATGTATACAAAAATGCAAAACTTGCACTATACTAAACTTCTGCCCTAACGTATCAATTTTCTTGAATACATTCACCTGTTCACAATAAGCACTATAGCAGAACTGACTAGGTAAATATCCTAGTCAATTGTAAAGTGTGTATTTTTTTAAAAATCAGAGATGGATAGGTATGGCTCACCATCTTCTTTAAAAGTTAATATTTATAAAGTTAAAACCAAGTGTCCTTCCCCACTCATGTTTGGCTTCAGGAGATCAAGTGCAGAGTGGGGAGAATCAGGTTTCACCAGGATTGGGTTTTGCCAGTCCAGCTCCCTCATCCTGCCATATTGGAAGCCTTCCCTACCCACATTTTATTTTATTTTTTTAATATATTTTATTGATTTTTTACAGAGAGGAAGGGAGAGAGATAGAAAGTCACAAACATCGATGAGAGAGAGACATCGATCAGCCGCCTCCTGCACGCCCCACCGTGGAGATGTACCCTCAAGCAAGGTACATGCCCCCGACATGAATCGAACCTGGGACCTTTCAGTCTGCAAGCTGACGCTCTATCCACTGAGCCAAATCGGTCTCGGAAACATTTTTTTGTTGTTTGTTTGTTTCTACAAGGCCTGATATTCCTTTTGGGGTTCAGTCCCATTGAGAGTCTTCAGCGACTTGTCCCACAAAGAGTCTAGCTTCCATGCAGACTCTGGTTCTTGAGTCTGAGTGAAGTGGAGAATTCTCATCTCATTAAGAAGCCTTCTGTGGAGAAGCGGGTGTGCCATTCTAAATATATATATTAGATTTGATGTGGGCTGCATAGAAAAGTCAGACAGAGCCAGAGGGAGTTTTCCTGGAGAGTCACCACTTCCACCTGCAGTCTCACTTGAACTGAAATTTTTCTTCTATTATTAACTTCCTTCCCTGCTGTCAGCTTCCATGCTCACAGTGATGCTCAGAGAGAAACCCCGGAGTGTTCAGTGCACTCTGTCCCCGGGAGCTGTCACAGTCGCCCACAGAACACCGGATCGGTACCCCCAGGGGTTACCTGTTTTCCTGACCCGTTTTCCCATGTGGACGCAAACGTTTTCAATGTGGGAAGCTGCCATGTTTCGATTTCCACCCGTGTCAGTTAGGATGGTAGGTACTAACCTCACAGACTCACAGATTCCTAACTCAGGGAAACATTTTTTTGCATAAAAGACAAGGCACCTCTAACTCCAAACTTCCTTCTCTGTGGATTCATGCCAGGCATGCAAATATGTTTCTCAAAATACAAGCCCATATATCATGGGAGAAGCGGTAGATCAATAAGTGCCTGTATCGTATCCAAAGAACTGACAACAGGGAACTCAAATGGGGAAAATATACACTGGATCTAAGTAGGTGCCAGCAATTAGCTTTCCCTCAGGTAAGAGGCTTCTACTATTTTTTCTTTCCTCTCCAATTTTCCTGAAAATTAATTTGTACAGGGAAAATCAGAAGCAATTTTCTCTTCCTGAGGTTCTCTTACACTTTGGGGGGGGGGGAGCAGGGATGAGGGTGTGTATAGGAGATTCTAAAACTTAGCAGCATTAAAAAAAACAAAAAACAAGTATTCCAAAAAGACAAAGATGTGTTTTGTATAATTTCTCTGTAATAACATATTTTTTTCTGGCATCCAAACAAAAGAAAAGTTTCTGGCTGACCTTCAGAGCAATGTAGGAATTTTTCACAGAATAATACTGTCTCTACTTAGTTGTTATATTTTCTAGACTATCACATTCTTATATTCCCATGGGCAGTTTTATGAAAAACATTGGGTTGTCTTTTTTTTTTTTTTTGAAAAATAGCTTAACAGCTTAACAGAATATTAAAATCAGTTAAACCCGCATGCCCAGGCACACACACACACACACACACACACACACACACACACACTATGTTTAATCACATATTCTGAAAAGTATAAGAATTAGGAGCCCTTTCCATGAAAAATATCTTCAGAACACTAACCTACTAAAAATGCCAATTCTTTAAAAATAATTGGTTTTGTATTTAGAATATGTAATTTTGGTAATCCTAATAGTACATGCATTGTGTTACATTTTCCCTCAAAAATCTGTTTGATTTTTAAACTTCTTTATTCTGTTAACCTTGAATTTTCTTTCTCAACTAAAACTTTGTTAATGATCCAACATGTGAATAAAATGATTCATGTCTAGTGATATATATCAAAGCCACTTCCATTTGATCCAAACCACTGAGGACTCATAACCTGAAAGAATTGTTATCGCATCTCCCACACTCCAGAGATCTGCATTTTTAGCAACTTCGAATAGCATTTCAGAGTAAACAGCTGCTTTTAATTATAAGCGTTGGGAGACGCTAATGTCCAAAAATACTTTCCAGTGCATCTAGTCTCAGAAAAAATGTTATCCAGATTACAAATGACAAGTGTCAGAAAAGGACTTCATGACCTTTCACAGAGGTCACCTAGCCCTTTTTCAGATGTAAGACCACTGCTCAGAGGATGAGAGATAAAATGTAGGTTACCTGAGGTCTAGGGAAGAAAGATATGCATTTCACTTCATTTTCTTTCCTAGGAAAGTATTTCGACAGATTTGCTATGGATCGGTCTCAATGGAGTGAAAGGATAGAACAACAGTGAGCTCTGTTACAAATCATCTCCGTCTCTAATCTGGTGCCTAACAGTCTCTTCAGAAGCATCTCTCCTTTGAGTTAGAGGGTGCAAGCCACTAAGCTCCACCAAGGAAGAAAATGCATATATTAACATGAAGGTAATTATTATAACACTAGAGCCTGGTGCACGAAAATTCATGCAAGAATGGGCCTTCCTTCCCCTGGCTGCCAGAACTGCCTTCACTACCTTCACTCTAGCCTGAACCACCTTTCTGCTCCGGCCCAGAGCTGCCTTTCCGCCTTCCCACTCTGCCCAGAGGCCCAGAGCGACTGGGGTGGTATAGAACATGTCTCACCCTGCCCCAGGCCACTCAGTGCCTGAGTATGCAAATTAACCCGCCATCTTTGTTGGCTGGTGAGCAATGAAAAGGGTCGGTCAATTAGCATGTTATTCTTTTATCAGGTAGATACCCTGTGGCTAGTAACAAGATAGGGTAAGGGCCCATAGTAATAGGTCTGAGAATAGCTAAGTTTTCTTATAATGAAGAGAATAATATTCGCAACTCAAACAACAGCACCTCCTATTGTGCATAATGCTAATCCCGAGTGCAAGGTAAAATATGAAAATGGAAATGAAGATGTAAGGGCCCTTGTTCTAACCATCAGAGTCCCGTTCATTTATTTAGCCACTCAGCCCTGTTTGTTGAGTATCTACTTGGAAGACTCTTATTTGTACTGGGGATACTAATATAGTTAGAAAAGATATCCAGGTTTCAATATATGCTTCTCCCCTGATTTTGTTTTAGTTTGTTTGTTTTGTCTCTCTTAGTCTACAAAGATAATCAGAACTTTATTGTTCCTGCTTCAATGGGAATAGAGTGGGTCTTAGTTATTGTCCAAAAGCCTAAATTCCCCAAACCACATCCTTTCTTGTCTTTCTTTTCAATCTCAATTGGAGTGGATTGTACTAGACTTTCCAAGAGAATTGAGGAAGAGAAGGAACTTCTTAGATGCTGAGCGTCATGGGCCAATCTAAGGATCTAAGACTCATTAAGACCAGAAAGTATCCCTCTTCAGCTCCAGAAGGATGGCAGAATCTGAGAAGTGAATGCCTGCAGAAAGTATCTCGGGAGGGTGGGTCTAGGAGCCAAGCTTCCTAATGTCAGAAACATCCCAGTTCTCAAATTTAGCCCAAAATCAAAGGAGCTACCAATCTGCAAAAGATAATAATTAGGCAAGCTAAGATAATGGTTATTTGAGAGAAATAAAGGATCATAATGAGTGCAGTATCTCTGAGTTTGTGTAGCTACCCCAAGATCAAGATGACACAGAATTAGTACCCGCCTTCAAGTGATTCTCAATCTAGAGGCAAACAGTGATATAGAGGTAGATCGTATTCACAGAGTATGGAATAGGCTACAAATCAGGCCTTTACAAGTTGCTTTGGGATCATGGAGGAGGTAGATAGACTAAGCCTAGTGCCTATTTCTACCATGAATGTACCGCAAAAAAAGTTTCAGCTGAATGATTTGCTAGGATAGCCAAATCTAAGTACTCATTTTGTTTCCTTTATGTTAAATTAAGGTTAAGTTTCATCCTAGCCAGTTTGGCTCAGTGGATAGAGCATCAGCCTGTGGACCAAAGGGCGCCAGGTTTGATTCTGGTCAAGGGCACGTACCTAGGTTACAGGTTCAATCCCCAGCCCCAGGTTTGGGCCTGTGTGGAAGGCAACCAACGGATGTATCTCTCACATGGATATTCTCTCTCTCCCTGTTTCTATCCCTTCTTTTCTCTCTCTTTAAAAATCAATGGGAAAATATCCTGGGTGAGGATTAACCAAAACAATAAAAAAGAATAAACAATAAATTTAAAAAATTAAGGGAAGTTTAAGGATCTTGTGAACAAGTGACTCTGTGATAACAAAGCACCAAAAGATGCATATTTTACGTTATCTGTGGGGTCACGTGGAAAAATTTTCATCCCCTATGTCTGCATTCCTTTTTTAAACCAAGTACACATATATTTATTGTTTGTTTTTTAACCTATTGGTAGCTATCTAAAAAGCCACATTTGGGGGATTTTAATTTGCTTCTTTATGTGGTAACTAGAGGCCCAGTGCACGAAATTTGTGCAAGTGTAGGGCTTCCTTCCCTGGCTGCCAGCACTGGCTTCCATCTGGCACCAGGGACCCGGGTTTCCCTCTGGCTGCTGGCAGGTACCTAAGACCCACATGTCTGCAGCCCCAGCTTCCTCTGGAAGATCGTTCCGTCTAATTAGCATATCAAGCCTTTATTATTATTATAGATTGAAAAAGACATAATTATGGTTCAGATACTTTCCCTCCTCCCACTCTTCCGTTGAGCTCTAACTTAAATGGAAGAGAAAGAAATGTGAATTTCCTCCCAGAATAAGTCATTTTTTTCCACTTCTAAAAATTCTACACTACAGGGCTGAGTATAAGGTTGTGTAATGAGAATAAATTTGGGCTTAATAGCAGCGTGATTATTGTTTTCATCATTGTCGCGCACCGTAATACAACCGCGGCAGCATAAGTGTGGCGGGTCATTAGGTATACCTGAATGCCATAAACACTCCGGTGGAGTTATTCATTGTTGCTTAATATTGTCTTTGCTGGGAATTTGCACATCACACTGCAGGGAGAAATGGTTAAAGATCAGCTTTACAAACGGCCAATAAAAGAACGATTACACTAAGAAATCTCGGAAGGTTTAAGTCTGCCTGAATTGCGATAATCATTTAAGGATTTTGAGTTTTAGCAACGACCTTCTGTGATTCATCCTAGTTTAAGTGTACTGCTTCTGACAAAGGTCTCTGAATGGTGTGCATCCATAGGATGGTTGTATGCAGTGGAGATGCTATTTGTGTGATTGTTTCGATTTTTAGGCATTACATGGGGGACTAAGAGCCAAGGGCATTTGGATGGGGACAGGAGCCTCGTGAATCGACAAAGAGAAAAATGTGATTACTAAATACATAATTTTTTTACTGCGAGACTAATTTTAATAAAAATATCAATTCTCAGTTAAAAAAACAAAACAGCAGAGGAAGTGCTGCTGTTAATGGCGCCTCCAGCGCCCTCTGATCAGGATAACGGCACTTCCCATTACCAGCCACAGCGCTGTTTGCGTGGAAGCCGCGTGCGCAGGCACCAGGAGAGATGCGTTTTCAATGATGCTATAAACTTGCACACAGCGTGTATTCCCGACTGGTTACCTGCACTTCGATAAAAACGTCCATTTGCCTTCCTGACTGCTCCTCTGAGGTTACCTTCAAATGTGTCTTAATATGCCTTTATCGGCATTTCCGAGTATAGCACTGTTCTGGCCTCCATGGTGTCTCTGCTGTGGCTAAACGGTCTCTACCTCCACTGCAAGGCCCTGATTCTCAACCGGGTGTGCCGCGCGAATTTCTCCCACACAGGACACTGACCTCTTTCCTTAGACTGCCAAATACAGAAATGACAACATGCCAAGACCGGTGTGGCTCAGTGGATAGAGCGTTGGCCTGCGGACTGAAAGGTTCCAGGTTCGATTCCGGTCAAGGGCATGTACCTTGGTTGCAGGCACATTCCCAGTAGAGGGTGTGCAGGAGGCAACTGATCCATGTCTCTCTTTCATTGATGTTTCTAACTCTCTATCCCGCTCCCTTCCTCACTGTAAAAAAAATCAATAAAAATATATTTAAAAAAATAAATGACAACAGCCAGCACAACAATAGCCATCTGGTGTAAATGAATGAATCAAAATGATACCAATAATTTTGTCAGGTAGTCAAAATATACTTTTAAAAAAATGTATTTTGTTGATTTTTTTTTACAGAGAGGAAGGGAAAGGGAGAGAAAGGTAGAAACATCGATGAGAGAGAAACATCGAAAAGCTGCCTCCTGCATACTCCCTTTCTGGGGAGGTGCCCACAACCAAGGTATATGCCCTTGACTGGAATTGAAACTGGGACCCTTCAGTGCTCAGGCTGATGCTCCATCCACTGAGCCAAACTGGTCAGGGCCACATAGACTTTTTGGTGGGCCACGGGATTTTAATAACTAGTTGATGTGCCGTGAGGTGAACAGGGTTGAACAGTGCTGCTCTCAGGCCATCTTCCTGTCTCCTAGGAAGCCAGTGACCCCCACTTTGTAACGCCTGCTGTCTCCTCGGCCAGATTCCCACGGGAGACTGGCATGGAAAAGGAATCTCTGCTTTTGCCAGAGTCAGAGCCACAGGCAGGGGAATGCTAACAACCACAGGGAAGGGAGAAGTACAGTTGTAAAATAAAATAAAGAGAAGAGAGGGAAGAAAAGAAGCAAAAATTCAAAAGGAAAACAGTCGGTGCTATGAGCAAGGAGCTTAGCTAGATCCAAGTATCTCCATACCAAGACATTTTACAAAGCTCTGCTTTTCCTGTTTTCCCTCCTGCAGGCCCTGCAGCCCACGTCCCTGCAGGTCCGCTTGGTTGCTATGCAGCCATGACCATGCATGTTGGCACCTGTTGTGCAGCCTGCTCAGCGCTAGTCCCTGAACCCAAACTCCCTCACCGAGGTTCCTCACACAGTCAGCACCGAAGGCTCACAGAGGTCAGGGGTTAAAATGGAAGGGCAGAAGGATAAACTCTGAAATAGTAGCCGATCCTCCACCCCGCCCCCCTTCACTCCTGATCCTTTCTGAGTGTGAGTCGCCAGCAAGTGAAACATTTATTCCATCCAGGACAGGGTGTGCAGCTATCGGCAAAGAAAAGCTTTGGTGTCTCAACAAGCTAGCAACTCACTCTAGGGCAGTGGTTCTCAACCTGTGGGTCGCGACCCCTTTGGGGTTCGAATGACCCTTTCACAGGGGTCGCCTAAGACCATCGGAAAACACCTATTTCCCACGGTCTTAGGAACCAACAGACAGTTCCTCGGTGTAGCAAAGTGTAGCCATGTAGTTTACTGTTGTCCTAGGAAGACTGTTGCCCATACTACACCACGATTCAAGACAAAATTTCATTTATTTGTAATTAGAAATAAATATTTCACAATATGTAATTACATATTGTTTTTGTGATTAATCACTATGCTTTACTTATGTTCAATTTGTAACAATGAAAATACATCCTGCATATCAGATATTTACATTACGACTCATAACAGTAGCAACATTACAGTGATGAAGTAGCAACAAAAATAATGTTATGGTTGGGGGTCACCACCACATGAGGAGCTGTCTTAAAGGGTCACGGCATTAGGAAGGTTGAGAACCACTGCTCTAGGGGCTTTAGACAGAGAAAACTAAAACCAACCCCAATGTCAGTCCGTCTGCTCCTCACCCTGACAATGAGTAATGATTCTCTGTCGCATGGGGAGAGTGGAGACCTGAAGGCAGAGAGAGATTGTCTTAGACCCCTGTCTGCCTGTCCCAAGCATCTTGGTCAAGGTTATCTAGTCAGTTGACCAGAAAGAGGCCACTAGGATTTTCAAAAAGAATAATGTTGCCCAACCAGTGTGGCTCAGTGGTGAGTGTCAACCTATGAACCAGAAAGTAACGGTTAGATTCCCAGTTAGGTCATGTGATCAGATTGCAAACTCCATCCCCAGTAGGGTGCATTCAGGCTAGTGTAATTTTGCTACTGTTATGAACTGTAACGCAAATATCTGATATGCAGGATGTATTTTCATTGTTACAAATTGAACATAATTAAAGCATAGTGATTAATCACAAGAACAATATATAATTATATATTGTGAAATATTTATTTCTAATTACAAATAAAGAATCAAGGATTCTTTCTCATCCTTGATGTTTCTCTCTCTATCTCCCTATCCCTTTCTCTCTGAGTCAATCATAAACATTTATTACAGAAGGATAAAATAGAGTCGTCTTTACAGACCACAATCGCAGAAACAGCTAGAAATTCAGAGGTGACCTTGAGGGCTAGAATGCAGATATGACAACACCCAAAGGAGGACCCAGGCTTCCTACCCTTGACCTTGGCACCATACCACACCCCAGGATTAAGAGAGATTAAGTTTCCACCTTCAATAAAATGAAGGGCAGCTAAAAATGATAATTAGGATCAGGTATAAGAAAGCAAGTTATAGTTTGGTAAACCTGTGTTTGTGGACTCAGCTTGGCACATGGTACATGTGTAAATGATTAAGATTAATCCTGTATGGGATTTAGGGGACTCGTGTAATAGTAGCTGTGAGATGGGAACTATCATGTTATTAGTGTGACTAGGAAAATTGAGGGTGTTAGAGCAACACTATTTCTGAGTCATGGGAAAAAAATCGTTATGTGTCATCATGAAAAAGAAGGTAAGGAGGATGAAATAGGAAGAGACGCAGCTGGAAAATTCCTAGGGCTCAGTCTGAACAGGGGGTTCCATGCTTTGGTTGAGGTGTAACTGATGATCTACAGCTTGACCTTGCTTAAAGCAAATATTTCTTAAGAAAACTTGTGTCCACAAAGTGATCAAACGTGTCTTTATTTTGTAGAAAGATTTACAGTATAATATGTTAGATAGCATGACAGTGCAGTGAATTTCAAGTATCCAGTATTTTGAAAAGAATTCATCTACACACAACTTTTTAGGTCCTATTATAACAAATGATCTATACCTGTACTCAATCTAAAAGTAAGCATCATTACATAACCCTGATGAGTGAAATGGTGATAAAATACTTAAAATAATTGAAATACCATTTGGCGAAATGAAAAGCTACAGGAAAAAAATAAGTCACTCGCAATATCTTGAATTAGGATCAGCCAAGTCCATTATCATTTTTGGCTACCACACAAAGAATTTAAGTTTCCTGTTGTATTACCAGGATGTACTATGCCATCTTCCTAGAAAGACAAATAGCATCTCAGTTACAAGGACTCTCTAACTGTTGGTTCATTAAGCTAAATAATAATAATGATGATATATTCAGTTAACCTACTGTAACCGGTAATTTTCAATTAATCAATCAGATAATTGGTACAAATTATCTCTTCTCACTCATACAATGCATCTTCAGTTTGATGGAAAACACTGTGTCCAAAGGGCACTTCCGCTGTCTATTGATGCTAAAACACAACAACCTATATAAGCCACACCCATGTTTCCTTATGGCAGTGGTCAGCAAACTCATGAGTCAACAGAACCAAATATCAACAACATAACTATTGAAATTTCTTTGGAGAGCCAAATTTTTTAAACTTAAGCTTCTTCTAATGCCACTTCTTCAAAATAGACTTGCCCAGGCTGAGGTATTTTGTGGAAGAGCCATACTCAAGGGGCCAAAAAGCCTCCTGTGGCTCGAGAGCCACAGTTTGCTGACCATCCATAGCCCTGGGGTAACTGCTGCAGAAAACAGAGGGTGATTCTAAATGGTTAAGTCTTGGAGGATGTGGAAATGACATAATATCAGACCATTGCAATCCTACTTCACAAATTGATAAAATAGAGACTTATCTGATATAGAGGAAAATTCAACAGAAATGTGATAAGGCAATAAATTACATGCAAAATCAGAATATTAAAAACTTCTTTTCCAACTCAGAATGTATTATAGAAAGCTATTATAACCACACAGGTACTTAACAACCAGATGAGTCGACCCCTTTCTAACCAGTGGTTTACCCACCAGCTCCTTTCTCCAAAAGACCGGGATTTAAAGCCCGGGTCCATGACCCCATAGGGGAGAATCCCACTGGCTTCCGGTCACTCACTACCCATGAGCCTCAGTGAGGACAATGCGGATGGTCTCTCTTCCCACCAGCAACTTTGTGATGAGGTCATAATTAATCTGTAAACTTACAAATACTTGAGAGAGAAGGTGTTCTATCAGTCGGAGTCTGACTGTGTTGGGATTATAGATCTACTTCCTGTTTGACAATGTTCCCTCATCCAGGCTACATATGGGACTGATTAAAAAGTCTACAGGGGCTGAGACTGGTTTGGCTCAGTGGATAGAGCATCAGTCTGTGGACTGAAGGGTCCCAGATTCGATTCTGGTCAGGGGCATGTACCTTGGTTGCAGGCACATCCCCAGTGGGAGGTGTGCAGGAGGCAGCTGATCAATGTTTCTCTCTCATCAATGTTTCTAATTATCTCTCTCCTTTCCTCTCTATAAAAAAATCAATAAAATAGATATTTTTTAAAGTCTACAGGGTTTAGCGCATTGTCATTTTCTCCTTGTTAGAAGACAGTCTCATCAACCTTTTTTCATTACAGGTGGAGGTGAAAGACAGTGTAGTGACAGAAAACACAAAGAAGTGTTCATTCATTTCCAGTGTTTGCTAACTAGGTGTGAGTGACTTCACGCGGGATCATTCGCCCAGTGAACAGGTTGTAGGACAGAAGTTATGATACTTTTTCCCTTCTAAGGGCCCAGGGAAAGTTTGCTTCAAAAATGCTGCATGAATTTCTCTTTTCACAATGAAATCATCAAAACATTTTAGCTTTTGTCAACCAGGTGAAAAGAAGTCAAGAGTGATCAGACACAATGAGAAAGCTTCGCAGATGCATTGAAGTGCTGTGTAAGCAAGCATTGCTTAACAGGACAAAAATACAAAACATCTACTAATAATTCCCCCTCTTCCTTTCTCTCTCTCAAAATCAATAAACAATCATTTAAAAAATACAAGAATGAATTCACCTTAAGAAGAAAGTGCACAATCATTTCAGAAGACATAAAAACACATTATTTTACATAATTTCTGGTAGACACCAACAAAACTCTATCATGGTTTTTTTTAAAAAAAAAATCTTAAATGAGTAGCCAAAAAAAAAAAAATGTTTAGGTTTAGTATTACAAGCCTTCCTGCCTGGCTGGTGTGGCCCAGTGGTACAGCATCCATCCATGAACCATGAGGTCAGTTTGATGCCCATTCAGGGCACACGCCTAGGTCTTGGGCTGGGTCCCCTTTAGGGGATGTGCTTAGGAAGCAGCTGGTCAGTGATTCTCTCCCATCATTGATGTTTCTATCTCTCTTTCCCTCTTCCTTCCTCTCTGAAATCAATAATAAATTTTTAAAAATATATTTTATTGATTTTTTACAGAGAGGAAGGGAGAGGGATAGAGAGCTGGAAACATCGATAAGAGAGAAACATCGATCAGCTGCCTCCTGCACGCCCCCTACTGGGAATGTGCCCACAACCAAGGTACATGCCCCTGACCTGAATCCAACCTGGGACCCTTCAGTCTGCAGGCCTACGCTCTATCCAGTGAGCCAAAACCGGTTTCAGCAAAACTTAAAAAAAGAAAGAAAGAAAGGAAGAAAGGAAGGAAGGAAGGAAGGAAGGAAGGAAGGAAGGAAGAAAGAAAGAAAGAAAGAAAGAAAGAAAGAAAGAAAGAAAGAAAGAAAGAAAGAAAGAAGTAGTTAAAGCCATTGAAAGAAAATGTCAGGGAAACTCTAGCTGGTAATGAAGTGCCTCATCATTAGAGGGATTCAAGTATTGTCTAAAGTCTAGTTGTTAGAAAAATCAGCATCAGGTGGGGGAGGGGAGGACAAAACATGAGGATGAATGAGATCTGGTATGAGCTTGCTTTTCTGCCCCACGTGTGACCTTAGGCTGCACCCTGACACGCGGTGGACCGCAGCTTTCCTGTCTAGAATTTATGTGTATATTACGCCCAGCTTCAGAGTGGCTCTGAGAAGAAGGTTACTTAATGCCTTTAGAGCTCTTTAGAAACCGTAATGGACTATATCAGTGTTTGTTGATGCTAATGGTATTGTTATTGGGCCAGATGGACCTTTACAAGAATGGTCATTAATATGGATTCTCCGAGGCCTAGTCACTGCTGAGCTGTGACAGTGTTTTCTGCATTGTGTACAGCAGATTTCGGGGCCGTGTCCCTGTAAAGCGGAAACCAAATGTCCTATTTCTCCAGGTAAGTTTCAGGACCACTTCATCATACTGGACCGACTCCTGTGTGGGATCTGCCAATCATCCTGAGGACGGTATGGTTTCCTAGGGTTGATGGTTAAGAATAAGATGCATGAGCAAAAACTGGTTTGGGTAAGTGGATAGAGTGTCAGCCTGCAGACTGAAAGGTCCCAGGTTCGATTCTAGTCAAGGACATGTACCTTGGTTGCAGGCACATCCCTAATAGGCGTGCAGGAGGCAGCTGATTGATGTTACTCTCTCGTCGATGTTTCTAACTCTCTATCCCTTTCCCTTCCTCTCTGTAAAAAATCAATAAAATATTTTAAAAAAAGAATAAGATACATGAAAAAGACAGATAGCATCCTATGGGCTTAAGAGCACCCACAAAACCATCTTTTGTGTTGAACTAAAATAATAAAAAAAAAGTAAGGAAGGGTTTGGGTAGCAATCTTTTAGGCAAGCTCTGGTGACTGAAGAGAAAAGAAAAATTATTTTAAGGATGGGATGTCATTATAGACAGAAATTGGGAGAACCCTTCCAGACCTTCATTAGATGTTTTTGCCTTTTGTTTTTAAAGAAAGGGTGAACGGGGGCAGCATGGGATGAGGATTGCCCAGGTGTGTGTTACTAATTCAGGCCATTTCTGAATTGAGAGAGGGTTTTAGGAGGATAAAAGAAAGTGTTACAAGGTAGGACTGAAACTTAGAGCATTGCTCTCCATGAAGGAGTGAAAAGCTGAACAATGCTTCTTTCTTCATAACAGATTTTAAATGACGGCTCAGAAGATTGTGTCCTTAGAAGGGACATACATGGATGAACTATAAGGGAAGAATTAAGAAATTTCTTTTTATATTCTAAAAGAAAGGTAAAATGTTGTATCGATGTTACAGAGTTCTTCATTTTCCCCCATTTTTCTCTGTAATGGTTGAGTTCAAGTTAAAATAAACAATAAAATAACAATAACTTCATCAACATTTTATAGTAATTAAATGTATATGTATGCTGTGAAGGTGTGGAGACTTCAAAATTTCCATTCCCTGGTTATTAGTCAATTAATCCCACATGAATCCTGTGAAAAACCACCTGAAAAGTTATCCTTCAAGTTCAGTTGGGACATCTCATGCGATGAGAAGAGCATCTTATATAATAAAGAGCTAATACAGTAATTTGGCTGAACAGCAGAACGACCGTCCGGACGACCTTCCAGACGAAGCTGGGGCTGCAAGGGCCAAGCCGCTTGCACAAATTTAATGCATAGGGGCCTTTGGTTCTCTATCAACAGACCTTATTCCAGTGTTGAAATGTCTCCAGATATTACACAGATTTTTTTCTAAACAAAATGTGTTAACATATTATCCTATACTAGAGGCCCGGTGCACAAAATTTGTTCACAGGAGAGGAGAGTGTCCTTCAGCCCAGCCTGCTCCCTCTCCAATCTGGGAGCCCTTGAGGAATGTCCAACTGCCCGTTTAAGCCCGATCCTCTCACAATCCAAGACTGCTGGCTCCCATCTGCTCACCTGCCTGCCTACCTGATTGTCCCTAACCACTTCAGCCTGCCAGCCTGATCACCTATAACCACTCCCCTGCCAGCCTGATTGATGCCTAACTGCTCCCCTGCTAGCCTGTTTTCTCCTAACTGCCCTAACTCTGCAGGCCTGGATCCCTCCCAACTGCCCTTCCCTATAGGCCTGGTCATCCCCAACTTCCCTCCTCTGCTGGCCTGGTCACCCCTAACTGCCCTCCCCTGCAGGCTTGATTACCCCTAACTGGCATCCCTTTCAGGCCTGGTTCCTCCCAACTGCCTTCCCCTGCTAGCCTGATCACCCACAACTGCCCTTCTTGCAGCCCTGATCCCTGCCAACCACTCTCCCCTACTGGCCATCTTGTGGTGGCCATCTTATGTCCACATGGGCGGAAATTCTTTTGACCACATGGGGGCAGTCATCTTGTGTGTTGGAGTGATGGTCAATCTGCATATTACTCTTTTATCAGATAGGATACAGGCCTGGTGCCTGGGTGGGGACCAGCTGGTTTGCCCTGAATGGTATTCTGGAGCAGTGTGCAGGGTGGCCTGGGAAAAGGGCCTGTGGTGGTTTGCAGGCCAGCCATACCCCCAACCCTCCCCTTCCCCACCCCACCACCTGGTGACCCAAGCGGAGGCCCTGGTGTCTGGAATTTATTTATCTTCTACAATTGAAACTTTGTAGCCTAAAGTGGAGCCAAGTCTTCTGC
The DNA here is from genome assembly GCA_004026805.1 of Lasiurus borealis. Classification (NCBI taxonomy): domain Eukaryota; kingdom Metazoa; phylum Chordata; class Mammalia; order Chiroptera; family Vespertilionidae; genus Lasiurus; species Lasiurus borealis. Next base: position 34,776 of record PVJN01005371.1, read on the forward strand.
TCACACAGCCATTGAAACTTTGTTGCCTTAAGTGGAGCCTGGCCCGGCCAGGGTGTGCAGAAAGCTTGGCTTCCTCCATCGCTAGGGGCAATCCAAGCCTCCCTCCTGCGCTCTCTGTGACCATAGCCATCTTGTTTGGGTTAGTTTGCGTACTCGCTCTGATTGGCTGGTGGGCATTACTGGTGGGTGTGGCTTGTTGGTATGGCAGAGGTATGGTCAATTTGCATATTACTCTTTTATTAGATAGGATAATACGAGGCTGATATGCAAATCAACCAAATGAAGTGCACTGACCAGCTGGGGGCAGATGCTTAATGAGGACTGTGGTCCCACAGGCGGGCTCAGAGCCAGCGACCACAGCAGCGGTGGCGGGAGCCTCTCCTGCCTCCAAGGCAGGCAGACATCCCCTGAGGGCTCCAGACTGCCAGAAGGCTAAGGGACTCTCTCTGCACCCCTGAGTGCATGAATTTGTGCACTGGGCCTCTAGTCACATAAATAAAATACATTTAGAGAGGGGAAGGCTATAATATTTCCCCTACTACAAAGGTGGGAGATAAAAGAAAGGAAGCATAGAGTGTAAAGTGGCTTATTTCTTTACAACAAAAGCTACAGCAAATTATTAGTGTTATTAATTATGAAAGATGTGCCATGTTTTTATTAAGAAACAACTACAATTCCTTTACACACGGCAGATAAAAATTCAACATCCAGCACTTCCCTGTTTCACAGGGCTCAGAAAATGTAAACTGAATTGGTAATTAGAGTGTTGTTATTATTCAAAAGCTGATCAAAGGCCGAGAAACCCACTGGAGACCGGTTCCTGGGGAAGAGGCCTTGGTTTAGCTGCCAGGAACTACCGGGGGTGCTTTGCTGAGTCAAAGACAGGTCCCCACTCCCTGTGATTCGGCGGTTGACACTCTGTCCCTCTTCCTCCCCCTGAGGACCGGGATGAGCTTTGGGCTCAGAGTGTTTCCCTTGGCTGAGGTGGGTGGAAAGCGGTGGAGAATGGCTGAGAGCTATGCAAATGCAGCGTGTCAACAGGAACCACACTGACTGTGCTGACTGAAGGATTCTTTGGAATTTTGGAAGGGAAACGTAAAATTTTAGAGGTTACAAAGGAGGCAAACCAAGGTCAAATTCATGAAATCGGTTGTACCCAGAAAGTGTGACAAATCCATTTCTCCTGATACCCACGATTTCCTGCCCACTAATTATGCTGATACTCATCTTTTATAACACCTTTTAAACTGTTTGATGAAAAATAAAATAAAATAAAATAGCCCTGGCTGGTTTGCTTAGTGGTCTGATTGACCACCCTGGACCAAAGGATTGCAGGTTTGATTCCTGGCCAAGGGCATTGTACCATGATTTTAGGTTCAATCCTGAGTCCAGATTCAGGTTCTCTCTCTCCCCACCCCTCCCTTCCTTTCTTCTTTCCTTCCCTCTCTCCTTCCTTTCCTCCCTCCCTCCCTTCCTTCCTTCCATACTTTTCTGATATATCTATGGTTCCTAGTGTTTACAAAATGTTTTACATGATCACATAATAGTTGCTAATTTTATTTATGGAGAGCACACCCTATTCCAGGCACTAAGTACTTGGTAATTATTAATCCCTCCTTCTTACAACAATCTCAGCAGAGTGACTGTATAATTCTCCTCATTTACTTATAAGGAAAGAGTGGCAGAGAGATGAAACAAGTTACTCACATCCACAGAACCATTAAGGAGCAGATCTGTAGTCAAGCCCACATACTGTAATTCTAGAGAGTATATTCTTAATGTATCTTTTAATAAGAATATCCAATTTAGTTTTTACTCTTTTTTAAAAAGCCTGTTATTATAATTGTATATGCATGCTAACTCCTTAATATATAATTTAGTTTCTTAAAAGATATTCTCAAATGTGTGCTTTGCAACAAATATTTTGAACTTAAAAGAGGCATTTAGACAATTAATATGTGTTAATTGCACAAATGGACAACACAGAATATTAACCCTGTTGATATAACCTGGAAACAGTGAAAAGTATAGATTTTCCAATATTTTCATTGCAACTTAGTTACTGGAACCAATTCTAGAAATTTTAGCGCAAAGAATGATATTCTATGAAGTTTTATGTACGTGAGACCGGGGCTTTTGAATAATGTCCACATAAAGCCAAATGTAGCCAATATTCTAGATCTCGCTGCTTCCCAAACACTAATTAAGGTTTTCCAGAACTGGGTAACGCCTTCCAAGTCATGCAAGTTCATCTTCCTTGTCAGACAGGCTACAACTCGACTTAACAGTGAAATGCTTTCTTTCCCTCCCTTCTAGGAACGTCTTCAAGATCATGAATGGATGAAAGCCATTATTTGAAGTTCAAAGTAGTCAGCTGAAGTTCAGTACTGGGAAATGCTCTAATACATAACCACACAACTTCTTATATTTCCTCCATGGAAATCCTTCCTTCAAAGCATACACATACAAGTTCCTTTAGAACAGTAATTACCTGCTCAATACTCCCTCTCAAACTATGTATGATATTTCATGGTTTACAAACCTGTCTGTCACCCTCACTTGACTTCTCAGCTTGGCAGACATAATAGAACGAGATATGATATTAGTTACTAACAGACACATTTGATTCTCTCCGCACAAGTATTTTCTCAGAGCTCATTCAATCCAATCGCTCCATAGAAAACCCTCCAATGCATGTTCCATATGACTGTGTTTTCAGCTCTAGATCTTTCCATTGTCAGGTTACACAGAGCACTCCATGCCATGAGAGGGCGGCTCCTGGACTGAGGATTCCCTCTGTGCCTCTTCAGAGACAACCTCCACCTTCCCACTCTTCTCTGTGCCCCAGAGGCTGACCTTTCTGGGGGAGGGGGGTGTCTCAAAAATGGACTGACTGCCTTTTCCTCAGACTTTGAGTGGGTCCAGCGATGGGAGGTAGAAGAGAGGAACAAAGGTCAGGATGTTTTTCACTCAGTCCCCACACTTCTAAGCCACAGCTGGTGGTTGTGCCTGTCCACCAAAAATCACTTGTCGGGTGGTCAGCTGGTCCTTCCGTTAAAGGTACTGGCCTAGAGGTTATGGCAATGCCATGGGGCTCAGTACTCTCACTTGTTCACAAAACTCTCCCCTTTCCTTTTATTTATTGTATTTTTTAAATATATTTTATTGATTTCTTACAGAGAGGAAGGGAGAGAGATAGAGAGTTAGAAACCCGATGAGAGAGAGACATCAATCAGCCGCCTCCTGCACGCCCCCTACTGGGGATGTGCCCGCAACGAAGATACATGCCCTTGACCAGAATCGAACCTGGGACCCTTCAATCTGAAGACCTACACTCTATCCACTGAGATACACCGGTTTTGACTCCCCCTTCCTTCTAAGACAGTCTTTTACTTAGTTTCCAGCTAAGGGAGCCAGGACCTACCGTACAGATTTCATACCCTTCCTTCTGCATGAAAATGTTGTCCTGAAAGGCATTTTAATACCAAGATGCGAGAAGACACAATTTAGGTTTCGTTACAGTTCGCTCTTTGCCTCAATAGATATTGGCAGGTGTTCGCCCAAAGCTAATTAGATTGCATTAACATGTACACAGAAGGCTGGGGACTAATAAGTGTGGAGCATACCGTACCGCATTGATTAAAAATTGCATGCAACCATTTTTTTATTATTATTCCTGAGTCCAAGTAACTTTTTAGTGCAAGTTCAATTTTGAAGAAAGGCAGTCTTGATCAATAACACCTTTATTATATTTACATTATGTTATTTAAAGTGTTGAAAATTTTATTATAAATATTTTAAGCACGATCCATAAAAATATTGGTGATTTGCTAACATGTCACTGGCGCTACACTATGGTTCCATGTTAGATTTCTAGAAGAAAAAAAAAAAAAGCTGCTATTACAACTGATGACCTGGGCCGAATTCAAGTTTTGTTTAGTTTTTGGCACAAATTGTCCTAAAGTATTTAGCCAGTTTTTTGTTTAATTTGAAGTTTTCACCTAAGAATATAAATTCTAGCTTCTCTTGAGAAACTGGGTTTGGAATAGATGGCCCAAAACTCAGTAAAGCAAGTTACACTGGGAATTGTATTTCTGAAGTGAAGTCTACCATGCTCCCACATCCCCATCATTCCTTGTTTCTTTTTGCTTTTTCTTTTTAAATATATTTTTATTGATTTTTTTTTACAGAGAAAAAGGGAGAGGGATAGAGAGTTAGAAACATCAATGAGAGAGAGACATAGATCAGCTTCCTCCTGCACGCCCCCTACTGGGGATGTATCTGCAACCAAGATACATGCCCTTGACTGGAATCGAACCTGGGACCTCTCAGTCCATAGGCTGACGCTCTATCCACTGAGCCAAACCAGTCTTGGCCATTCCTTGTTTCTTCTGACAAATCGGATTCAGCTTTAGTTTACCTGTATGCAGCCACAATCTTTGGAGTTTGTGGTTCCTGCTATACAGGAAACTGCTCTCTCTAATGTGTCCTTGAAAACCACACTTAATAATTCCCTGTATCTAACCTAGGGATCAGTAGAGACTCTTTCTCTATAAAGAACCAGACAGGAAATATTTCAGGGTTTGGAAGCCACAGTGTCTCTAATTTGCTGATGTAGCATAAAAGCCACCATAAATACTATGGACAGAAATGGCCGTAGCTGTAATCCAATAAAAATTGATTTTAAAAATGAATGGTGGATTACATAGTTGGCCATACTTTTCCTTCTCATGGTGTAAAAAAAATAGAGAATCTGTAATATATTATTGCAGAAGAGTAGAGAATATACCCTATTACATTCATTTCTATACTTGATGTTTTACAAACAGGAAAGAGAAAGGCTTAGGAGCATGGGAAGTCACAGATCCTGGGATGAGGCTGCAGAAAGTAACCAGTCAGAGTGTATAGACCCAAGGAACCAAAAATGATGACCTAGGTTAGTAATTCAGATCCATGTAACTATAAGCATCTAAGATGGCAACAATAGAAAAGTAGGGCACAGCACTTTCCAGTTCTCTCTAGTTTTTAAGTTATACAACTTCCTACATTAGAACATATTCTCAGATCAGAAGGCTAATTCCAATGCCTTCTCTAAAATGAGGAGGTATTGACTTTTAAATGCTAATGAACCTTACAGGCAAAAGAGGGAAATTAAGCCTTGATACCGGATATAAAATCTATAGGTTGAAATAGATGTTGAAAAGGTAATGCGTTGTGGAAAAGATTCTGAATTTGGGAGTCAGCTATTGAAATATCGAATGGTCTTAGCTATCTTATAAAGATGACATTTTTTTGGAAAGAATTGTGCTATACAGTAAAGGACCCATTCACTGTAGAAGCAGTGGTTAACATTGATAAGTTATGAATTAAAAATGTAGGCATCAGCCGAAACCAGTTTGGCTCAGTGGATAGAGCATCCGCCTGCAGACTGAAAGGTCCCAGGTTCGATTCCGGTCAAGGACATGTACCTTGGTTGCAGGCACATCTCCAGTGTGGGGCGTGCAAGAGGCAGCTGATCAATGTCTCTCTCTCATCGATGTTTCTAGCTCTCTGTCCCTCTTCCCTCCTCTCTGTAAAAAATCAATAAAATATATTTTAAAAAATAAAAAATAAAAAAATAAAAACAAAATGTAGGCATCAGAATCTCTCAGTTCAAATCAACTTGGAGCTCTCCGTGGTTCTGAATTCTAGTTTTCTACATTAGTAAGAAGTGGAGACTCAACAAATAAAATATACTGAAGAAAAAAAAAAACATTGTATGAAAAATAGACTCATGATTTAGCCACAAAATAGGATGATTTGCACTTATATTCTATGTAAAAAGTTCAGGTTCACTTATTTCAGTTTTTGTCTTGAGAAACTCTAAAAAAAATAAAGGACACACTACTTATTATACAAGTATATGTTGAATATACACAGCATTATAGCATTCTCATACATTAATTCATTCACTCATACATTTAATATTCAACAATGAATACTGTTTGAGAATAGAGAATATTCTAAGTATCATATTACTCCATTCTTTTGTATGTCAGGAGAAAAATGAATTACAGATTATGACAGAAAAAGGACATGTTTAGGGACAGTGTGTCAGAGGAAAAGATGTTTAAGTGGAAGTGTCAAGGACAAATTAAAACAGAGCAAATAAAATTCTAGCTGGTAAGGCGGAAGTATTCCTTACAGAGAGAACAGAATACGTAAACACCCTGGAAAGAAAGGAAGAGTGGAGGCAACGAGGTTAGTGAATTATCACCCCTTAAAGCCAGATGGGGAACAAGGAGCCAATGCTTGCAGTGCAGTTTGGATAAAGCCAGTGCAGAAGGAAGCATGATGCTGTGAAAGTGTTAATTGAATTGATACTAAAGCTGTTAATTGGCCGAAACCAGTTTGGCTCAGTGGATAGAGCATCGTCGGCCTATGAACTGAAAGGTCCTGGGTTCCATTCCAGGTCAAGGGCATGCATCTTGGTTGTGGGCATATTCCCAGTAGTGGCGGGGGGGGGGGGGGGGAGTGCGCAGGAGGCAACTAATCGGTGTCTCTCTCTCATCGATGTTTCTAACTCTCTATCCCTCTCCCTTCCTCTCTGTAAAAAAATCAATAAAATATATTTATAAAGCTGTTAATTGAATTTATACTCGCCCCCGTACCCCTGCCCCAGGAACTGACCTTTAGACCACTTCATAACTGACATTCTCTTCCTCTTAAACCACATTGCACTCGCTAAGATCATTATCTTTTCCTTCAAGACCCTCGCCAGAGAATTCTCTGTCCAGAAAAAAGCCCTCCTGGAGTCCTTTAAACTCTCTGACTCGCCATCACTGGGTGCTGGTGCCATTTTGGGGCTCAGCCCATCCGGTTGTCCAGATGACCTCAGGGTATCGGATACACCCCAATTCTCAGATCATAACTTGCCTTCTGATCTGAGAGTAAGTATTCATTTCTATGCAAGTGTTGTTCAGTCAAGAGTTTGTATCATTGTGCTAAGAAGGATAACATAATGACAGCTTTCCATCCCTCGGATACTCTTAAGCAATCTGACTAACACCAGAAAGTCACTTTTAACATTAAAGATCAGCAGAATACAGATTGTGCCTCTGCGTGAATAAAAGCTCTTTGCAAGCCTAATCCCCTAAACACTGGGATTAGGAGCCGGTCCTGGAAATAGACTCAAACACCACCAGGCAGGGATTCGCATGGGGTCACTCACACAACACAAGTCTGAACCAGCAGCAGCTTTGTGGAATCTGGAGCCAGTATGTGGGAAAAGGGATACTTTTGATTTTTGTTATTGTTTTCTTATGCTCAGAGTCAGTGGTGCCACATCTACCAGCAACAGTGAATTTAGCAGATATGCAACTGTTACACTGAATTTGATTTTTGAACATTCCATGTGTGTGAATGTGTACATTTTCCTCAAAGTGACAAGCCTTCGTTTTTACCAGTTCTCTATAACTGTATGGGCCATTGCTGTAAAATATACCTTCAATATCATGAATGTAAATAAGATTGTTAGCTATGGCCAATAACTACAGATTTGCAATTCAGTACAGATATTAAGGAAATTCACAAATTGCTTAGTTTGTACATATCTGTTTCTAAACTAGATTTGGCTAAATTATCAATTAGATAACTGGAGTTGAAACCCTTCCCCCCTCTTTAAAATATATTTTATTGATTTTTTTACAGAGAGGAAGGGAGAGGGATAGAGAATTAGAAACATCTATGAGAGAGAGAGACATCGATCAGCTGCCTCCTGCACAGCCCCTATTGGGGATGTGCCCGCAACCAAGGTACATGCCCTTGACCGGAATCGAACCTGGGACCTTTCAGTCTGCAGGGCGATGCTCTATCTACTGAGCCAAACCAGTTTCAGCAGAAATTTCCCTTTAATAAAAAATGAAATAAAGAGTGAGGCTTCCTGCCTCAATGATGGGTTCCTTGAGAATGGCTAATTCTTCATTTTAATTGTCATCGAAAGTTGTGGATGCACAAAACTACATCTAAGTATAAATTTATTTGCACGCTATGAAATGTATCAGTAAAGTGAACATTTGTCCATATTAAAGCATAGACCACACCATCACTATTAAATCCCACAATGCCACTCAGAAAACCTGAGTAAGGACTTCCGTACGCCATCTTTCAAATTTCCCTCCAGCACATTGACATGGAACAGGCTTTTGGCTGACCTTTGATGAGCTACTGGTCCGTCTCTCACAGAGAAAATCCTTATCAATTGGCAAACATACTTTAGGAAAAAAGTTTGCCATAAATACTTGCCTCAAATTTTCAGTTGCTGATAAGCTCCAAATAATAAAGGGCAGACATATGAAAAATCTTCTGAAAGCAAGTTTACTGACTCTTTGGTCATTTCTTCTAAAAATTTGACACAGTTGCAAAACTGTGTGATTTTACTTCATTTTCACCTGGCGTTTAATTTAGTCTCAATGAGCTCAATACTCTGACTCCAATTATACAATTAATCAAACAGGAGAATTAAGGTTTTTTTTTTTCTATATGTTTTGTCCCACTTTGGCAGGTCATGACTTACAAAAATATGAGATAACATATTTTACTTCCGTTACTTCCATTGGGTAATAAAATGGAAATTCTCATAACAAACATGTTTTTGCAACTCTTATTTGATATTTGATCATAATTATTAAATTGTGGAACTTTTAAAGTTATGCCAAAGCAAGGGAAAATATTTTTAATGCATTTTTATAACTATACTCTCAGATCTGCTTTGTCAAAGGCATATGCCATTGGTTCTGTAGAAGTGTTTCTAGTGAGAAATGCTTGTCTCATTTCTCTGCTTAAATAGTTTTAAATACTAAATTAAAATTTTCTGAATTAAGAGTTATTTACAACTGCACATAAGGAGTAGTTTGTCCCCCAAACTCTGATTCTCCTCCATACATTTTTTTAATTAAAACTATTTTTATTGAGTTCAGAGAAGAAGGGAAAGAAAGGGAGAGAGAAACATCGATGAGAGAGAATTATTGAATGGTTGCCTCCTGCAAGCCTCCCCCTGGGGATTGAACCCACAACCACCTGCTGGGTCATACCTTTTCAATTTTAATGGAGCTTGAAGAATATGGAAAAAATAAGGGGAAATGTGAATACAATTTCTTTTTCTTTTTTTTCTTAAAGAAACTCCTCACCTGACGATATTTTTTCCACTGACTTTTTTTAAGAGAGAGTGGGAGGGGTAGAGACAGAGAGAAACATCTATGTGAGAGAGACACATGGACTGGTTGCCTCCCACACACTGGGATCCAGGTTGCAACTGCAGTGTGTGCCCTTGACCAGAATGGAACCCACAATCCTTCACTCCATGGGCAGCGCTCTATCCGCTGAGCCAAACTGGATAAGGCTAAATTTGCTTTTTATCTTTGTAATAGAAGATACTCTTGAGTAACCCTTTTTCCCCCCAATTAATTTATTTCCATTATTCAGTCATATATAAAAAATTTAACTGTGATAAATTTAACTCTGTGGATTCTCATGCTCAGTTAATTCCACAAGTGTGAAAAATGATTCCCCATATATTTTCACATGTTTTGGTGAAAGAGACATGACTTGGTAATGTACCTGTTTTTAAGAAGTATGCTAACGGTTGTAATGCTTCATCTGTAGAATGTAATGGAAATTTCCTCATCTGTCATAATGCATAGGGTTGTTTAAAGTGCAGCTTTATAATAATTTTTTAAAGAAAATCGGGGAATAATTTCCCAAGTGATAATTTAAGGGTTGACACAGTCTCTGTGGATCTCCACTATCGTTTCATCGTTATCTTCAATATGACTGTTATGAAAGGGACATCTAAAGCCACCAGCAACTGAAGACAACGTGATGAAGGTTAATTTACATCAGAATAAGACAATCAATTGAGCTGGTGAAAATCAGTTTTAAATTAACTTGGTAAAACTTATTATTCAGAGCCATTATCCTAGAAATCAGGGAAATATTAGAGAGAAGAAACCTAGTGAAACTGTAAAACTTCAGTGTGTTGACATTCTTCCTATTTTTTATTAAATTTCTGAGGATGATAATTTTATATTTGAGTGTTTTTCCCTTAGTAATTATTTATATCCTAGTTTTTTATTACTTGGGGAGAAATAAAGTTAAAATGTAATATACGGGGTACTCTTTTGATTCCCTAGGGAATTTAATTACATGCAAAACTCAGTTCCTCAATATGGCATTATGCAGATTTCACCAAGAAGTATCTGCACTTCCTTCAGATGCTGGTGGTGTGCTTCCGCCATTCTTTGGAAAATTCTTTGAAAGTAATTCCTAAATGAAATCCCATAATGCTAATCCACTTGGTTTAAAGGTACAGAAACATTCTACTTAATATATCTACAACTGAAGAGCATAAGTAATTATCTCTATTGGCCCCAAAACTGCTTAAACTTCAAATACAAGCTTAAGAAATTGCAGTGGCTGACATGCTGATGAGTGGTGCATCTCATTCACTGCAATGGTGTATATTTATGTGTCTGTGTACGTATATTTTAGCAAAATTAAGATATAAAACATTTCCACTCACCTAAACTTGTATTATGCTCTTTTTTAGTAATTTTTTAAAAAAATTTATTAATGTACTGATGCCAGATTTAACTGGCATCTGACTTCTTTCATGATCAACAAGTTGGCCTTTTCTTGATCTTTATATAAATAGATTCATACAGTCCATTACTTTTTTCCCCTCAAAATTAATGTACAGGGGTGGGCAAAAATAAGTTTACAGTTGTATTGTGACATTCATATATATATATATATATATATATATATATATAAATACATATATATATATATATATATATATATATATATATATAAAATTAATTTTTTACAGAGAGGAAGGGAGAGGGATAGAAAGTCAGAAACATCAATGACAGAGAGACATCCGCTATTGTGACATTCTTAACGAAGCTATTGTAACGATCATAACCTGCATGTCTTTTTCCATTCAAACTGTAAACCTACTTTTGCCCACCGCTGTATTTGAGATTTATCCGCACTGTAGTGTACGGCATTGTTTTCTTATTGTTCAGGGCTCTGTTGTTTAGCTCTCCCATGATTTATTTATTTTCCTGCTTATGCACACTTGGGTTCGTTCCAGTTTTGTGCTACTATGAATAAAGCTTCTAGGACTATTCTTCTAGGAATCATTTTTTGCCTATATGCACTCATATCTCTTGGCTATATACCGAGAAGTAAAATTGCCGGGCCATAAAGAAGGCATATGTGTATTAAAGATTGTCAAATGTCTTTCCGACGTGACAGTTTCATGTTTGTGTTTCCACCAACGATATATGAATAGACCAGTTCCTGCACATCCTGCAAACACTTTGTATTGTCAGTCTTTTTAATTTAAGCATTCTGGTGGGTGCATGAGGGTATTTATTGTTGCTTCATTTGCATTTTCATGACTAAAGATAGCAGTTTTCCATATTTTTCTCCATAATGACAGCACCAATAGAATCCACAGTGCCGATGTTTTTACTTCTTTTTAAAGTTATATATGCAAATATTATATGAGTAGATGATATAATCAAAACTGAGTAAATCTGTGTTATATAAGTTAACATGGAAAGTATGTGAAAGAATGGAATATTTTGATTAAAAAAAATTAAGGTAGTGCCGTAGAGATTAATGAGTAGGAAGAGTTTGATCCATTCCTACTTAACTGCACAATGCCTTTAATTCAAATCAATCTGAATTTTGCCCGAAGCATAGGCAACTAGAAAATGTATTTCTTGATTAAAAATTGCTTTTTTATATAGTAATTTTGTCACACTTTTGCAATCCTTTGCATTAATGTACTTTATTAGGAATAAAATTTCATTTAAAGGAATTATAAAGAAACTAATTTTTAAGATTTTAGCTAAGCAAGGCTTATTTCTGAACTGAAGATACAATCAATCCTCTTTGTAAAATTAAAAAGGTATATCTTTGGGAAGTAAAATTAAAATACTGAATTTGGATAAAAGAGAAGGAAACTAGAGTCAAATCTGAAAACATATGGAGAATAAATTACGCTTTTAGGAAAGAAATATTTTACATATTACAATGCCTGAGAAAAATGTTCAAAGATTAATTTAAAACAGAATCCCTAAAAAGAATGCTTAAAAATGGTTTTTATTAGATGTAAGCATCTCGGAGTATCATAATACTGGCTTCTTTCAATTATATGCGAACAGTCTATTGAAATGATGCTAAACAACTGATACATTAAAAAACTACTCTTTACATACTCTTATATGTGCTGTCAGTCAGAGTATCAGTAAAATGAATTTAGAGAGACCTTTTTAAAAGTCATTTCCTCAACATGTTGAATATGTACTGTGAAATGAATACTTACTATTAGTCATTTAATTAAATGTACATTTTTAATATAAGTAAAATTATTTAATATCACATCTGAACACACCCTGAGCATTAGGCCTGTTTTCTTTGGAAATGCTGGAGCTGCATCCTAATATTGTTTAATGAACTTTCCAACTTTAGTTTCACTTCAAAATCATTTAATTAGCAAATCAATGTGAAGTACCCATTTGAAAGACACACGCCACTTTTTTTCTAATGATTTCAGAGAAGGGAGAGGGAGAGAGACAGAAACATCACGGATGAGAGAGAACCAGTGATCGACTGCCTTCCCCACATCCCCTACTGAGGTCTGAACCCACCATCCAGGCATGTACCCAACCATGAATTGAACCATAACCTCCTGGTTCATAGATCGACGCTCAACCACTGAGCCACACTGCCAGGTCACACACAGTATTTTTAATTGTTTTCCATGTATTGTCCACACCATAAATAATGCTTGCCATATACCGGAAAGGAGAACATACTGATATGCACAATGATGTGTAAAAGAAAAATTCAAAGAAAATGATTCATGGTTCTCTAAATTCTCTCCTACTTCTATTTTATTACTAAAGGCCCAGCACACCGTTTGGGCATTGAATGGGGGTGGGGTCAGGCCAACCAGGGGGAGGGGCTGCAGGCAGTTGGCCCCTGGCCCCGCCTCTGTTCAAACTCCTGGTATAACTTGTGCTTGAAGAGACAATTTGCATATTAGCCTTTTATTATATAGGATTATAAAGGTAAATGTAATATTTCAAACTTCTAGGTGCATATCTACTAATGAATATCTCTCTCTTTCCTCAGATAATAGGCCTGTCTTTTTTTTTCTATTAACTTTAAAAAAAATTCATTGTTTATTTGTATTATAAATTGTATGCATTAATGATATAGGGAATTACAACAAAAATTAATATAAAATTCCTGCATGCTACCTAAGTCTTATACTCTAAAATAATGTTGAAAAAATATTAGCATTCTTTATTTATTTCTAAAAACTAACCAGGTGATATGATGACCATTAATAAATTCAAAGTAAAATTGCCATTTACTGAATTTCTCTTCTTTAGATACATATGTAATATTTCATGTTGTCTCATTATAATGTCCACCGTAAAAGACACTTATTTATTTGCTTATCCAGAATATAATAGATACTATATTATAAATGTTATAAATAATGAATTAAGATATATAGATATTTATCTAAATATATTATTACATACTACATATCATTTAATATAGTATATGTAATATATGAAACTATATATTATAAACACATCTTAAATATAAACAAATAATGTGTATTGCAATTGCAGATAATATAAGTTATGTATTATACATTTTGCTTTAAACATTCTTACAATGGCTTTTGAGAATACTATTTGATAAGCAATTGATCATATTTGACAAAGAGGTTTGGCTTAGATTTAAATCTGAATATGCAAATAAACATTGGTGTCCCTCAAACTTGGCAAGATTAATTCTTTTGACTAATGACAGAGATAAAGAAAGAAAAACAGTGTATTCTATTCTATTAGGATGTCTAATAGCCAAAGCAAATTTAGATTACATTAATTAGAAAAGCGTGGGCATCTTAATTATATCACCGTAGAAACAAAGCAATATCAAGTTACTCTTTTCAATCATGACCACAGATCAAATTAGACAGGGTATTTTGTTTCAGAAGATTTACACAAACAGATCATGGCGTGAAAGAAGCTGGAGGATGAATTAAATTTCTGCAAGATTAATTACATTAACTAAACTAAACAAAACCAGTAAGAGGCGAGATCACAGGAGTGGGTCTAATCAATTTTGAGTGAATTTAAAGTAGCAATATTTGATGCAATTGATTTTAAAAATTAAATCTGTCACATATATTTCCCAGAATTCCTCGTGTTACTTCAATTGCTGCTACCTGGAAAAGTCACTTTGGATTCAACCAAAAAGTCAAGATGTGACTAAACTGGTGACAACACCATTGATGTGGAGAGCGAACAGGCAGATGTTGGGTCAAGTGAACCTATATTTTGAAGCATATTGGAGAGGATCAGGCCTGCAGGGGAGGGCAGTTGGGGGTGAAGAACCGAGTGTTAGGATGCCCAGGTAAGAACATGAGAAAATGTGATTGCTTTTTAAAATTGCCAAATTATCCAACACAAAACTTTGAACAAAACTAACTAAACTAAATGCAAACATTTTGAATTTTATCTTGATACAAAAATATATAAGAAGAACAGACTTATTCCAACATCGAAGACCTATGTAATGCAGAAATGTTTATAGGCTCAGATCTCTAACAGTGTAAGAGTAAGTCACCAATCTGCAAAATTTGAATTCAGATCACTTTAAGATTTCTTATTTTGCCTTTATCTGTTTGTTTGTTTTTTAACCATAAATCAGAAACCATCAACACCATTTCACTAGTCATATGATCAATATAATGGATAGACTATTTTAGAGTCTTATGGATATCATCATTTTGCCAGTCCCATGCCTGCAATGATAATGCCAAGGACAGTTTAATATAGTGAATGATGTTTCTGAGCTTTGAAAAACATCACTAATTTTTTATTATATCAAAACCATCTTTTATTTGAAACAATGGGTTTAAAAAATCACTATGTAATAAAAAATACGAATGCATTTACAGAATATCTTTTAGCTGTTTCTGTTTATTTTCAGGCCACGATATCTTGTATAATAAAGAGGTAATATGCAAGTTGACCCTCATTCCCTCATGGAACAAGATGACTGCCCCATGTTGTCACAATAATGGCCACCCTCACATTGTCACAATATGGCCATTAGGGGAGGGCAGTTGGGGGTGATCAGGCCTGCAGGGGAGGGCAGTTGGAAGGAACCAGGCCTGCAGGGGAGGGCAGTTGTAGGGAATCAGGCTTGCAGGGGAGGGCAGTTGGAGAGGATCAGGTCTGCAGGGGAGGGCAATTGAGGGTGATTGGGCCAGCAGGGGAACAGTTAGGTGTTAATCAGGCTGGTAGGCAGAATGATTAGGGGCAATCAGGCAGCTAGGCAGGTGAGTGGTTAGGAGCCAGTGGTCCCAGAAATTGAGTGATGTCCCACTGCCAGTTTAGGCCGAATTCAGGACCTAAACCTTCAGTTGGACATTGCCTGAGGGGTCCCAGATTGAAAAGGGCACAGCCTGGGCTGAGGGATACCCCACCCCCAGTGCACAAATTTCATGCACCAGGCCTCTAGTAATAAATAAGAAAAATGTTATCCTCTGGTATATGGGCTCAAAAATATGGTCAACTTAAATATAGATAACTCCTGCAAGCACCACAATATAGTGTGAGGTGATAGGAATCCAGAGTGGCAAAAGTATTACTAATGAGGAAAATAGTATTCTCATCCTATTATCCTAACCTACATGTTTTAATCTAATCTTTCAAGGTCTATCAAAACTCCTTCTGTAATATAATCTGGAATTTGAGGGTTAGGAATATGGATGTGAGTTTTAATATATAACACTTATTATAGTTATTACTAGAGGCCTGGTGCGCGACATTTGTGCATTGAGACGTGCCCTCTTGCAGTCTGGAACCTCTCAAGGGTTGTCTGCCTGCTGCTGTGCTCACCAGCCATGCCCAGCTTCTAATTAAGTGATTCTCCCCTGTGGGAGTACACTGACTATCAGTTAGCAGCTCCTGGATTGAGCATCTGCCCCCTGGTGGTCAGTGTGCATCTTAGTGATCGGTTGGTTCACTGTTCAATCATTTGCATATTAGGGTTTTATTATATAGGATTTTTGGTATTATTAAAGCAAGTAGACATTAATATGTAAGCTGTTCATTTAAGAATCACCAGTGTTTTCCTAGCTGGCTTGGCTCAGTGAATAGAACATCGGCCTGTGAACTGAGAGTCCTGGGTTTGCTTCGGGTCAAAGGCACATCCCTGTATTATGAGCTCAATCCTTGGTGGGGGTCATGCAGGAAGCAGCTGATCAACTATTCTCCTCATTATTGATCTTTCTATCTCTCTCCCTCTTCCTTCCTCTCTTAAATCAATAAAAATAATATAATAATAACAAAAGAATCACCAGCGTTATTTAGTACTAGAGGTCTAGTGCACAAAATTCATGCACAGGTAGGGTCCCTAGGCCTGGCTGGTGATCAGGGCCGATGAGGGCCTTCCAGCTGCTTGCTGGGGCCTTCCTTCATCTCGCGCTGCCCCCTGGTGGTCAGCACACATCATAGTGAGTGATCAAACTCCTGGTCTCCTGGTTGAACTACTGAGAGGGCACTTTGCATATTAGCCTTTCATATATATAGATTGCTTTAACTTGATCCATATATCAAATTTAGTACCATTTCTTCAGTACTAATAGCTTATTGAGAATTTTCTTCTAGACTTATAAAGTATAATTCACTCATTTCTTGACAAATACTTTTAGTAATAAAGAAATACTTCAGATATGTGGACAATGTGAGTGAAATGACCATTTTTTAAAAATGGTACATAGCTTGAAGATTTTTAAACCTTGGCAACAAGTTTATTAAAGGTTTGTACTGCAAGTACTCATTAGTTTGAACAGGAAAGATTCCTAATTATTCTCCAGGTAGAACATATTCCGGTTTTGAAAACAGATAAATACTATCAGACAGAAGTATATCCTTGGGCAATGGAAACAATTAAAGGTTTTAATTCCCAAACATTTCCTTGGAAGCAAATTAAATAGAAATTACTGAGATATCCACACAAGTGTAATTAAGCAGAAAACAATACTAATGATCATTGGTGAAAATGATCCACAAGTCAAGTGAAATACCTCAGCCAAGTGCTGGCCATCGATAAACATGCAAGTGTGATCTAAGCCGATTGAGTGGAATTGATTAGCAGAAAACTTAAAGAAAAGAATGCAAAGCCCATTGTTAACATGTTAGTATTTATTAGAGCCTGATCTCTTAGATGAGGGCCCTACCAATTCACGTGTGATTCAGATACCTTCTTTAAGTAATACTACAAATTCCGTTTAGTCATAGTACCAATTCTGGTGCCACTTCTTAATTTCAGAGTTGCGATAGTAAGATCTCTCTCACCTTTATGTAATGTATTTTTAGGTAAATTTGGTTCAAGTATTTATTTAATCATTTCAGTCTGAGTTGCTGGGGAGTCTATTGGTCAAAATGTGAATTTAAAAAAGGGGGTGGTTTAAAGTAGAAAACTGAATGGAAATGACTTCCCAGTTTCCATGGACCCTAACATTCACTATTATATAACACTGGGCACTTTTTGTTCATATTTATGTTCATTCCCTGCTTCGATAGGCATCTGAATTTGCAACCTCTGGATTTGATTGTACATTAAATAGAAATAGAAATATATAAATAAATATAAATCTATAATTATAATGCATATATAATGTATATAATATAATATAATGCAAAGAAAATATTTATAATATGTACTCAAAGAAAAAAATTTTTCTATATATTTTTATTGATTTCAAAGCAGAAGGGAAAGGGAGAGAGAGTAAGAGAGAAACATCAATGATGAGAGAGAATCATTGATAGGCTGCCACTTGCACACCTCCAACCTGGGGTCAAACCTGCAAACCCGGGCCTGTGATCTGACCTGGAATTGAACCATGACCTCCTGGTTCATAGGTCGACGCTCAGCCACTGAGCCACTCCGGTAAGAACTTTAGTTTCTCTGCACCAACTTTTAACCTGCCTCTGACTCTTCAGGATACTTTACTTAAAACTTACTAGTTGATGAATTTGGTTCCAAATTAGATTTCACTCTCTTATAAACACAGTTGCTACCTCAGCTCTTATTTTGTTCCAGACAATAGGTTTTGATGGATTTTTACTATGTTGTCTGTTTTTCTTGCCAAGTAACGGGGCTCTCCATGGAGTTGGCAGATCCAAGGAAATTAATTCTATTTGGAATTTGACTGCTTATTTAATTTGCTGATACCCACATCCAAACTTACTGTCAATTTATTACGAAATCTGTCATTGTCAACTTGGGTTTCTCTCCAAATAACCGCATCTTCCTAAATGATCAGAGCCGTTACAACTCAACCTCAGTGCTTTTCTAACACAGGCTGGACGCTTAAGCTCCATCATGCCAGATGCAGCTAATTTGGGGCTATATGTGAAGCTTGAAGTACATATACAGTAGTACCTCAAGATACGAGTGCCCTAACATACAAGATTTTTGAAATATAAGCTATTGAGTGAGCGATTTATGCTTTGAAATACGAGCAACATTTGAGATAGGAGTCATCACACAGATCAGCCGGCTGCACATGACCCACCAGTTTACCACGACTTGAGCATCTCATAGTTTCCCACGTCTCAAGGTTATGGAACGAATTAAACTCGTATCTCGAGGTGCCACTCTACATGATTTGATGAGTTGCTTCATCTCAGCTAGGGCTGTTTTATTTTTTATATGTATATGTGTGTGTGTGTTTTATATCTGTCATTTATAAATCTTTTTGGCGTGCTTACAGAGCTGCTCCACCTTCTGCGTTATAGTGATTAAAAGTTGCAGCGGATGGTACATCACCCTCCGCAAAGCCATCTCCTCGGAACCCCCAGCCACTACCGTTTGCAGGAAGAGGCGGCCTCGGCACATCCTGACCTTGTCACGTCCCGCCGGCAGCGGATCGGCGGCGGATATTTATTGACAGGACTCAGGACGTAAGTGCTTTATGCACCAGAACTGACAAGGTCAGAGCTGTTCCCGGTTAATGATGAAATCAATGCAAACAGCTGTACTGACATGAGGCCTTGACATCTGTCTTTGCTTCCTGTCTGGCTTCTACGCATGGCCCAGCTCTACAAAAGTCAAGATTAACCATGCGCCATGGTTTCATGTTGTCAAACCCACCAGCCACACCAGCCTACACCTTTGTCTTCCTCTGGATTGCGGCCTTCAGCATCTCCATCCGTGTTGGAGGTTAAGTGTATGCTTTCCTGAGAAACAGCTCGATCAGAAGAACTTGCGGCCAGGACATCAGCAAGAAGGTGACACGGGTCATTCCTGACTCAGTCCCCTTCATAAGCACCCCAGCTAGCAGCTCTCCATAGACAAGGCATCGCTATAAAATCCCACACCCCAGTGCTGAGGCGGAAGTAGCCCCTGGACCATAGAGTCCTCAAAGGACCATGTGGGAAGGATCAGAGGAACAGCTGTACTCTGCCATCTCCCCTCCCCGGGGCTGGCCACCCAGAGAGGACTTCCTGGCCCATGGCTGCCCAATGGGGAGAAAGAGAGCCCCCCAGTAAATATCCAGCTCCCCTAAAACTGCCTAGCACTTCCTGGGAGGCCCGGCTCGGTCTTGCCTCATAGAGACACCCCAGGAAAGCTGTGGGCTCCGCCACTGTAGAGCGGGCAGAGATGGGGACAGAGATGGGGACTGGGAAACCGGCCCTCAGCTACTGGCAGATCATGCCTCTTACAGATGCACCCATGTGAGAGTCTGGCCCATGGATATGCCATCTGCAGGGCTGAGCCATGGGCCCATCTGGCCAGGAAGCGCCCTGGCTGTTCTGCGTGATGGGGTCTCCAGCCAATGAGCCATCCTGGCCGTGGAGACTGTTCTAGAACACTGCTGGGCAGAGGTGCAGATTCTAGCCCCGCCCAACTGCAGGGTATCAGCTCTGGTCCTGCCCAACCAGGACGCCTGGGCAGAGATGCCTGGCAGCTCTGATGCCCACCCCCTACCCCCGAAGGGAGCCAAGTCAACAGCCATACCCGGTTGTCAAGGAAGCATCTGGCCCTGCATGACCAGGGAGCTTGAGCAGAGGCACTGGCATCCTGGGAGATGTCACACAGGCCTGCCCTGTGGCAGACCCCAGCCTGAGGCCCTGTCTCCCTGGAGAGCACAGCGTGTGCCTTCCCCACACATGCAGGCTGGTCACTGATTCCTCCTGTCACCGAGCACAGCTGCAGCCTGGTCACCGAGCACAGCCAGAGGGGAGCCCCGCCCCAGCCCTGCTCCATCCTGGAGCTCGAACCCTGGGCAGCACCGGGAACACGGACTGTGGCTGTCTGACCAGAACGCAGCTCAATGGTAATGATAATAATCATCATCATCATCATCATCACCTCCTTAAAATCGAACACACATTTTCCCAAAAGAACATATTCCAATCACAGCCACAATGTGATATCACCGCTCACCTATTGAATATTTTAAACCTTTCATTATCACAAAAGAAATACACACTTAAAATACTCTTCTTCCACACAAAGAAGTGGCTTAAACAGACTGCAATAGAATAAATAAGTCCTAGAAACCTAGAAAATACTGCCCAAATGTACCGTGCTAAAAAATACACACACATCACCTATCAGTAATTTATTAAGAGAGATTAAAGGTGTTTACCTATCTGAAAATGGGTTACCTCCCAATACTCTTTTTTATTAAGAAAGATTAACAACAGATGTCGCCTCTCTGAAAATAGATGACCTCCCAGTGGTTTTCGATATAGCAAACTACAGAGGACCAAGATCCTTCTAGCATCGGGTCAAAGCTGGAAGCAAAACGTGCTTTTGAGCTTCTACATCACTCCTATATTTTTGGAGGCTTTACAACCTTCTGAACCACAAGCGAGACCCCTTAAAACAGCACTTAAAATTAGTCAAACACGTTTTTTTCATGCCTTATGTTAAATCATTTCATTTTTTTACAACACAGTGTGTAATTAGACCCATTTTACTTATGAGGAAGCTGAGGTTCAATAAGGGTAAGTGACATTTCTTTTTTTTTTAATATATTTTATTGATTTTTTTTACAGAGAGGAAGGGAGAGAGATAGAAAGTCAGAAACATCGATGAGAGAGAGACATCCATCCTGCACGCCCCGAAGTGGAAATGTGCCCGCAAGCAAGGTACATGCCCCCGACCGGAATCAAACCTGGGACCTTTCAGTCCGCAGGCCGACGCTCTATCCACTGAGCCAAACCAGTCTCGGCCATTTCTAAGTAATAGTAAATAACTGAGCCAATATTCCTTCAGGACTGTCTGACACCAAACATCTAATGTTAATCACTGGTCTCTGCTATGTCTCCATAGGTCTGCTTTATACACCTCCTTAGAATTACTTTATAGTAGAATCATCAACATTCTATGTTTCTGATATTTGGACATACACTGATGGTATTTATACATCATTTTGGTGTGTGTGTAACAAAAAAGGATGTAAAAAAGGAAGAAAGGACAGAAGAAAGGGAGGGGACAAGGAGGAAGGGAAGAAGAAAGAAAAGAGATAAGAATAGTTTCTACATACACAGCCAAATAAAATATTTGTATGTACATATATATCACTTGTATAAAATCCATGTATATAGCACACATATACGTATCTCAGCTCCAATGATCACATATATATGAGAATGAAAGCTGAGATACATATAATTTGTAGACAAATATGTGATACAAACTTTGGAATGAAGCCAGGTACTGCATGGGTTTAATATAAACACTAATAACTCACCAATGCCTAGTAGGAAGTGAATATCAAAGAGCCGTGTGTGTGTGTGTATGTGTGCGCGCTTGCACGTGTGCACGCATGCATGTGTGTTCTCATGGATAATTTTTGTGATTCTTCTCTTCTAGCTTTTCAAAGCCACTCATGAAAGAAAAACTTACCTCTTCCCACTTCAAACTCTAGCCATATACAATGGTACCTCGAGATACAAGTGCCCTAATATACGAGATTTTTGAGATACAAGCCGTCGAGCGAGCGATTTTTGCTTTGAAATACGAGCAACATTTGAGGTAACAGTAATCGCACAGATCGGCCGGCTGCACACGACCCACCAGTTTACCGCGACTCGAGCGTCTCATAGTTTCCCACGCCTCAAGGTTATGGAACGAATTAAACTCATATCTCAAGGAACCACTGTATTTGAGGCTTAAATGGACACAGAGATAGGGATAGACAGCCTTGGGCATAGCTTCCCTCTTATTCTGTATCTATGAAGACAAAGGGGAGTGATTTCCACCTCCAAGCATTTTATAGCTTTTGTATTAATGACGCTAGACCTAGGCACACATGGAGAGGTCACAAGGAGCACATGCACGTGATGGGAGACAGCAACTCCCCTCCCCCCAACCTCGCTCTCCTCAGACACACACGAGCTCTCCAGGGTCAGGGTATTGGGTCCAGCGTGCATTATAGATCCCAGAGGAAAGGACTCTTAGTTTAACAGCATTGTCAATCCTGTATTGAGCAGTTTGCCTTCAATAAGCCATTATTTAATTGAAGAGCAGTGATTTCGCCCAGCATTTTAATGCGTGATCTCAGGTCTGAGCATCATAAACCCCGGCTGCTGAAGAACCGGAAGAGCAAGATGCAGTGGGAAGCGTGTCACATCAGCTTCTGCACCTGCAGCCTTCCTAGTCCCAGGCCATTCCGTGGCTTTGTTTCCGGTATGTTACTCACTTTGTTTCCCCTCAAACTCCACATCCGTGGCTCTCACAGAACACAGACACCAGGTATACCCGAAGGCCGGAGTTTCCTTCTCTCCACAAAGGGGCCAGGATGGAAGCTTCACATGACATGGGCAGCACACAGAGACATGAACTCCAAGGAAACCTGGCCAGTTCCATGTGAGCTTTGATCAAGTCCGCGTGCTGACACCAGTCTTGGCCATGAACACATCCGTGCGAGTCTACCCTTCTGTCCCCCCACTTCTGTCATTTGTCTCCTCGAGGCTAAGGCTGCTTGAGAAACAAATGCCTTTTAAACATCCGTCACGTCGTGCTTCTCAGAGATCTGAGAAAAACAACATTTTAAAAAGGCTGCAATTAAGAGGATAAGAAGCAAACATGCTCCATAAGAAATGAGTTGATTAAAAGGCCAAAGTAATTGGGTCTATTGTGAATGACATGCCCGTCTCTGACATTCCTGGTCGCTTTGTCTGTGACAAGCAAAAGCCGTCTTAACCGGGAAAGGCGGCCAGCTAGGTTATCCAGAGAGGAAATCCGATTCCTGAGTTGTCAACTGAATGTGCAGCAGAAGTAGTTTATTTTAAAATTGAATATTTCGCCGAAACCGGTTTGGCTCAGTGGATAGAGCGCTGGCCTGCAGACTGGAAGGTCCTAGGTTCGATTCCGGTCAAGGGCATGTACCGTGGTTGTGGGCACATCTCCAGTGGGGAACGTGCAGGAGGCAGCTGATCGATGTCTCTCTGTCATCGATGTTTCTAACTCTCTACCTCTCTCCCTTCCTCTCTGTAAAAAAAAAAAAATCAATAAAAATGTATATATATATTTTTAAAATAGAGTATTTCATGATGATGATGATGATGATGATGATGGCTCCTCCACCCCCTCCCCCGAGAAGACAGTATCATTCAGGACAGTCTCTCATGTGGTAGCTCTCATTCATGTTGCTCTGAAAACACTTTGCTGTATTGTGTGGTGCAGAATAGTGTCAATCTATATATATAAAAACCTAAGTGAGCACCCGACCATTCAACTGTTCGCCTGCTAGTTATGACACACAATGAGCACCAGGGGGCAGACACTCCAACCAGTAGAGAAGGGAGCCCAGTTCCTCATGGAATTGGCCATAGGTTAAGTTGCTGCAAAGGCCCTGGTATCTGGGATTTATTTATCTTCTACAATTGAAACTCTGTAGCCTTGAGTGGAGCCCACGCCTCCTGCATACTCCGTGGCCACAGCTATTTTTGTTGGGATTATTTATCTTCCATAATTTTAACTGTGTAGCCTTGAGTGGAGACCAAGGCAGGCCAGGGCTGTGGGAGCTTGGCTTCCTCCATCAATAGGGACAACTCAAGCCTCCTGCTCTCTCCAGCTGTGTAGCTGCCACCATTTTTGTTGGAATTTATTTATCTTCTGTAATTGAAAATTTGTAGCCTTAAGTGGAGGCCTGGCTGGCCAGGGTGTGCAAAAAGTTTGGCTTCCTCCATTGCTGGGGAAACCCAAGCCTCATCTTGGTTAGGTTGATTTGCATACTCACTCCTGATTGGCCAATGGGCATGGCTTGTGGGTTAAGCAGAGTGATGGCTAATTTGCATATTGTTCTTTTATTAGATAGGATTATACCTCACTTCTATTGTCTAAGGGGAAAAAAAGAGAATTAAAAAAACAAATGTATGAGTTATTTCCAGTAATCTGGGGACATTTTTCCAAGTAATATAATCACATAAGAAACTGTCTCTTGTAGGTTAGAGATAGTATTACCAGTAAAAGGTCACCCAAGAGAAAAAGGTTATCTTTTAAATGCAAAATGTGATTCATTGTTTGCATAAATTGCTACTCAGTCATGCAAAATTGAGGATCCAGAAGGAAAACATCTCCAGAAGATTATGAACTTTTTTACTCTGATCCATTTTAGGAGAACAACTGATTATGCTAAGACATAAGAAAGATGGTGGCATCCTGATCCCTTAAAATGCTGTAATCAGGGGACTGAGAACTCCTTTATATTCATAAAGGTTAGAGCTAATCCTAAAGCACATTCTTCTGTTAACTTCCCTATAAAAAGGAAGGTCCTGTTTAACTCTACAGACCTTCCTGCTAGTCTAGTCCATTTTATATAATATCCCAAAGTCATGCAACCTCAGGGGTGCTAGAGTGAGCAATGAGGCACATATGAACTAGTGATAGGCTGGTATGTATTATCAACTACAGTGGTACCTCGAGATACGAGTGCCCTAACATACGAGATTTTTGAGATACAAGCCCTTGAGCTAGCGATTTTTGCTTTGAATACAAGCAACATTTGAGATAGAAGTCATCGCGTGGATCGGCCGGTTGCACACGACCCACCAGTTTATTGATACTCCAGCATCTCATAGTTTCCCACACCTCAAGGTTACGGAACGAATTAAACTCATATCTCAAGGTACCACTGTATTTTGGTTGGGCTTTGAGGGTGTTAAAGTTCTCCTTAGGGGCATTTGCCAATTTCCTGGGTGATCTGGTTACCCACCATGATGATTCCCAGCTACCACCTTGCTGAAACATGGATTTGGGAAGAGATGTGTAATAACACATCCTTATATAGAATGCCTATCAGATTCAACAGATGCCAATCACCTCCAGGACATACCTAACAGCATGATGTCGTAAAACTAATTAGAAGCTGGTGGGTTTTGGGTATTTATTACCTTGGTTTTCAAATAATGCATTTACATGTAAGTCCATGTAATTTAATTTTCATGATGGAAATGTTTAACGATCAGCTTGCAAACATCCTGAACATTTAACCAATCGGCTTTCACAAGCTGGCAGCTGGCAGCATGATTGGTCCCGACTGAGTTCCTGGCTCTGGGTTGTTGGTCTGGCACCTTTTTGGCATTAGACTAAATTCAGGCAGCTCATTCCCAAGAAGGTGAATGTTCTGGACTCTCATTGTTATAAGAGAGGGGCTGTTCCTAATTTGTAAGCTCCCCTTGGGTGATCAGTAAAAAGTACAGTGGTACCTCGAGATACGAGTGCCCTAACATAGGAGATTTTGAGATATGAGCCGCCGAGCGAGCAATTTTTGCTTTGAAATACGAGCAACAGTTGAGATAGGAGTCATCTCGCGGATCGGCCGGCTGCACACGACCCACCAGTTTACCTAGACTCCAGCGTTTCATAGTTTCCCACGCCTCAAGGTGACGGAACGAATTAAACTCGTATCTCGAGGTACCACTGTATAGAGCCCCGGCCTCAGAATATTGTACATATGCAAATACCCCCAACCCTAGCTTCTATTTGAAGGGGGTTTTTGCTTGCCTCCTCCTCACACCAGCAGCCTGAGCAGGCAAGACAGGAGAGAATGGCCAACATAGTCATTGAGGAGAAGGGGGACCGTGTGACTCACAGCAAGGGACACTGCCACATCTTCTTACATTTATTTCCACTCTAGTGATTAAAATAAATCTGACTTAGGAAGAGGAAATGGGCTGGTTAACTCCTATGGGTATTGTATGAGGTTCCCAGAGCTGTGGTCAAACACTCTCTCAAACTGGGTGGTTTGACACAATGGAAATTGCTCACCGCTCTGGAGGCCAGAAGGCTGGAATCAGTGGTTCTCAACCTGTGGGTTGAGACCCCTTTGGGGCTCGAATGGCACTTTCACAGGGGTCGCCTAAGACTATTGGAAAACACCTATTTCCCATGGTCTTAGGAACCAACACACTGCTCCTCGGTGTAGCAAAATGTAGCCATGTAGTTTACTGTTGTCATATGAAGACTGTTACCCATGATATACCATGATTCAAGACAAAATTTCATTTATTTTTCATTAGAAATAAATATTTCACAATATATAATTACATATTGTTTTTGTGATTAATCACTATACTTTAATTATGTTCTATTTATAAGAATGAAAATACATCCTGCCTATCAGATATTTACATGACAGTTCATGACAGTAGCAAAATGACAGCTATGAAGTAGCAACGGAAATCATGTTATGATTGGGGGTCACCACCACATGAGGAGCTGTCTTAAAGGGTCGTGGCCTTAGGAAGGCTGAGAACCACTGTCTGGAATGAAGGTGTCAGCAGAGGCATTCTCCTTCTGAAACTCGTGGTCCCATCTTTCCTCGCCTCTCCCTCACGGCTGGTGGTGGCCACTGAGCCTGGGCATTCCTCAGCTGATAGTTCTGTCACTCTACTTTCCGCCTCTGCCACCAGCTGGCGTCCTCCCCTGTCTGTGTACCCTCTTCTGAGCACTCTGTCATACTGGGTTAAGGAACTGTCCTACTGAAGTGTGACTTACCTTAACTAATCACATCTGCAAGAATCCCAGTTACCAACAAGGACACATTCTGAGGTCCTAGGAATTAGGACTTGAACTTATCTTTTTGGTGACAACATTCAACCCTTAATAGATATTAAGTTAATGATTTATCCAAGACCGGTTTGGCTCAGTGGATAGAGCATCGGCCTGCAGACTGAAAGGTCCCAAGTTTGATTTCGGTCAAGGGCATGTATCCTGGTTGCAGGCACATCCCCAGTTTTGGGGGGTGTGTGTGCAGAAGGCAGCTGATCGATGTTTCTCTCTCATCGATGTTTCTAGCACTCTGTCCCTCTCCTATCCTCTCTATAAAAACCAATAAAATGTATTTAAAAAATAATTTAATAAATTATGTTTGGTTAATGTCACTTCTCTAATGGATATTTTTAAATATATGTTTATTGGTTTGAGAGAGAGAGGAAGGGAGAGGGATGGAAAGATAAAAACATCGATGAGAGAGAAACATCTATCAGATACCTTCTGCACACTCACAACCTAGGCATCTGCCCTGACGAGGAATCGAACCGGTGACCTCCTACTTCATGGGCTGATGCTCAACCACTGAGCCACACCAGCCAGGCTCTCTCATTGTTTTGACAGGAAGACTATTTCCCTTTAAGAGAGGAAGAAGCTGACTCACTTGTAGAAAATTGCTGCCCATCACCCAGGGCAGCACTAGAAAAGCCTGCAGTTTTGTCAGATTTAAAGGCAGGACTCCGTTTAAAGCCCAAATTCACTTTCTGCCCCGCTGACGCCCCGTGCCAGGTTTTGCTCCAGCCTATTCTGCGCACGCTCCGTCAGCCCAGCATGCCTTCCGACCGCCAGGACGTGTGCGCATCTCCCAGCAAATGAAGTGAAATATTCTACCCCAGAGAGCGTTTAACCTCCCGCATAAAACAGCGCACTGTGCCGTGTGTCTTCAGTTACATAAATGCGGTTAGCCTACAACAGCATCCGCTGTTTCTCAGCTGTCTTCAATGTCTGCTGAGCCCGGGATGTTGTTTTATAGTGAGAACCGTGTGGTTTTTTAACATAAAGGTGAAAACACAGGAACATGACTCTTGTTTCAAAACAGGAAACACGTTTTGAAATGGCTCATTTCATCTGCGGGGTTTTCACTCAGCAAATTGGAATGGGGATGAGAAATCAAACATTTAGTCTCTTCACAGTCAACAACATTGAACACCTACTATGTACAGAGCCCCAAAACATAGTTGAGTTCAATTATGTTGAAGTAGATGTCTAAAAATGCCTCATAAATTGTCCCCCGCCACTTTTAGACAAGGATGCTGAAATCTCATCTGATATCATTTTTTTAATTACTCTTTATCATGGTGTTATTTTCCCGACAAACATTTAATCCCTAATTTAGTGTTGGATCTCTAACAGGCTTCCTTAAACAACAACAACAATCTAATAGACTATTTCAGAACTATGTTAGTTTAGAAAGAGCTATCCCAGGAAAAGAGAGTGTCTACATTTGAGATATTCCGTAACAAAGAAGGAATCATTGCTGACAGGCATCAGGGACTGCAATGTGACAGACAGGTAGCAAAGTTTCTGGAATTCCCCACAAAATGTTCTCCAACGTGGCTCATGACCATGACTGAAACTCAGTTATTTATTATTATTATTATTATTTTGGCTCCAATCCCCACACTGAAGCAAGGATCTGATGTACTGGCATCCTGCAAAGTGGTACAGTGGTACCTCGAGATGCGAGTGCCCTAACATACGAGATTTTTGAGATACGAGCCGTTGAGAGAGCGATTTTTGCTTTGAAATACGAGCAACAGTTGAGATAGGAGTCATCGCGCGGATCGGCCGGCTGCACACGACCCACCAGTTTACCGCGACTCGAGCGTCTCATAGTTTCCCAGGCCTCAAGGTTACGGAACGAATTAAACTCCTTCTCGAGGTACCACTGTATCTGGCTTCTGTGGAAGGAGTGAGCTAAATATCTAACATGGCAGCCCACCTCATCTTGCAATAGGTCTGCTGAGAGGAAGCTACTTCTCATCATGAACTCCATTCTGCCTCGAGGCCACCCACATACATTAGACATTCTATCCTCATGTTTAGAGCAATTCGAGTTCAGTCTGTTTCTATTCTCTACATAAGCCCACCCACTATTTCTCAGTTCTGTTCAGTAGTTTACCAGCTATCTTCCATGTACAAGGCACTACCCCCTCATAATGAGGATATAGAGATCATGGAGAGAAAGTCTCTTCTAAGGATCTCAGTCTAGAAAGTTCTGGCCAAGAGAACTTTTTACAAGGATAGAAAAATTGCATCTCTGCATTGTCCAATATGGTAGCCATTAGCTCCATGTGAAATGTGCTAGAGCAACTGAGAACTGAGTTATAGTTTTATTTGGTTTTAATTGCTATATGGCCCATACATTGATAAATGTAATAGTAAATATATAGTTGCAGGCAGAGAAGGTCTGAATTGAGAGAATAAGTACGGTCTGAGTTAGAGTCACCCAGAGAAGGCGATGGTTGATGTGGGTCTTTGTGTTTGAAGTCAGCCAGGGATTGAGGGGACAGAGAATTGTTAATTCTATATTAATTGAAATTTAACAAATGTCTTTCCCTTCCAATTTTGCTCGCAGTCCTAAATTGGTAGAAATGTTGAAAAGGACTCGCCAAGAATCTATTTTATTCACTTCTCTCAAAGATGCTTTTTAAAAAGGATATTCTGTCAATAAATCCAAGTGATTACAAGAGAAAGTACTGAAACTCAAAGATCTAGATGGCTGCACGTTATAGAAATTCTGATGTGAAATATTAATTTTTACATTTGTACATTTGTAAGGATTTAAGCAGTCTGACTTGTTCTTATACATACTGGCTGCAGCCTCCTAGGTCGAGACTTCCTTTTTGTGAACATAACTATGTGAGTAGATTTGTCAGTGTGGGCCACCATCCCCTTGGCCATCTGTGTGATAATATGATTTTCATGTTGTAATGCCTGATCTTTCAAAGATAACTGAGTTCATGATGTTAACAACTTGGCCTGATTCAAGGAAACTTCACATTTATCCTAATTCAAACATGATACAGAGGAGAAAATAGTATGGCAAAATCTAGGGAATTCCAAGAATGTATAAAAATAAGAACTACTAGTTACTTATTTCTACAAGTTAGATGTTTCAATGCTGTCAAAACAAAAGAAATATATACCCCAAAATGGTACTGTGTGCCCTCAATACTTAGAATTTCAAGGGAGCTCAATAACTCACTTCACCCACCCTTTTATCTTGTTCTAAAGTTAAACTTGAAACATCCCAGATCACAACCTTTTCTGTCCCAAATTTCTATGCCAATTCAGTCACTGCGTCAAAACTCATTACTCCTAAAGGAATTATAGAACCTCAGTCTCCCATTTAAATTTGATAGTAAGAGACAGTATGTAACACTGGAGGCCCGATGCATAAAATGTGTGCAAGAGGAGGCCATCCTTCCCCTGGCTGCTGGCACCGGCTTCTCGCTGGCACCGGCTTCTCTCTGACACCCACACAGCCACAGCTTCCTCAGGAAAGATTTCCGGTCTAATTAGCATATTATGCATTGATTATTATAGATTAGAAGTGACCATTATTATGAAAGCGAATACTCATTCTATTTTATCCAGGAACTAGAGGCCAAGTGCATGGATTCGTGCACAGGTGGGATCCCTCAGCCTGGCCTACAAGGATCGGGCTAAAACCGGCTCTCTGACACCCCTGAGGGGTCCCAGATTTGAGAGGGCTCCCTCCTCTCTGAGTCCAGGGTGTGTGCGAAATAGATTTGGGGCCGACAGTGTCCCAGCAGCAACCTACCCCATGGCTGACTCAAGAGTAATCGGACTCCCTCCTCCATTGGTCGGAGCATCTGCCCCTGGCGGTCATTGAGCATCAGAGCTACCAGGCAAATGGTCAGATGGTCCGATGGTCGCTTAGGCATTTATATATATAGATTGGAATATTTTAGAATTACAGTGTGCTCCTCTTATACTTCCTCCCACCCTGTGTACTAGTACATCCATACTTTTGCCAAATGTTCTTGTGCATTGGTGACGGAACCTCTTTAAAAACACTACACAAAACGAAAACAGTGAAGTATTTTTCATATCCTGCTTGCTTTTTTACTATCCCATCAAGCCCACAACAACTCTTCAACGTTTTATGGGTCTCCACAGATGTCATAAAATAATTGTCCTTTTCTGTCAGAGATATTTTCTAATTATAGCTTTATTTCCCTTACCTTCATGGAAACTGGGACAACCGTGTAGGCAAAGAGACACCGATTCCCAGGTTCAGTCCTCTAACAAGATACTGCACCATGCTGAGGATGCTAATGAACCCATTCCTCGTGCGATGTTTTAAATTAAGTCTTCAGAGAGAGGGTTCAGGAGAGTCATGTACCCTGAGCTGTACCGATTGATGATAAATTCACACCTACTTGTCGAAAATAGCCACTCTTTGTCCCTTGAGAATTAATAGCTTAGGGAAGCAGTTTGGGGCATCTTTAGAAGAAAATAAAAAATTGATCCAGTCCGTAGAGGGAGAGGCACTAAAAAAGAAATTAACCACAGAAATGAAGAGAAAGAGATGTGTTTCGGATCACTTATTGAAACGTTTTACCACAGGCATAAATCCCGTGTCCCTCTCCCGAAAAGGATTCAATCAGGACCTGCTAACATACCCCTCAAGATGAGACAATACATTCTATTTCTTGATAGGCTGGTTGGAAATTCTCATTGAAAGTGAATTGCAATCTGCCTCCCTTTTGAACACATTGTATTTTAATTCTACTTGTAAAATCACTATTTCGGGAGGTGGGCTCCTGTGTTTGCAGCCCTGGACTGAGGATGGTGGTGGCATCCAAAGACATACTAATCACATGTTCTCCTTCTTCCCTCTGGAAAGGGAGCAAAGGATGCACATGGGAAAGAGGTCCACAGAGAGGTAGCAGGGTGGCAGGCTCCAATCTCTTATTTGGGGAGCTACTAAGAAGTCCAAACTCACATGTTGAAATCCTTTTCCCCAGCATGATGGCATGAGGAGGTGGAGCCCTTGGCAGGTAATTAGGTCATGAGGGTGGGACGCTCATGAATGGGATTAGTGCCCTTATGAAAGAGGTCCCAGAGGGCTCCCTGGTCACTTTCTCCATCTGAGGACTCAGTAGGCAAGCTCTCACCAAACATGAAATCTGCTGGCATTTTGGTCTGGGACTTTCCAGCTTCCAGAACTAAAGAATACATTTCTATTTTTATAATCCCCCCAGTCTAAGATATTTTTGCTGGCAGTGTGAACGAATTAAGACAGCTGTTTACTTAGGCAAGGTACTTGGCTTCTGAGAACCCACAGGTAGTAACAATATCACCTCATCAGGTTGTTTTAAGGATTGCATTTGCATACAAAATTGTTTAGTAAATTGTGAGACCCACACAGTGCAAATGGGAATACATGTTACCCATTTCCTACATACCCCTGCATGGGTCCTACAGTATCCCATGCAAATGTCATGCTAAAACATCCGACCTTGGGCTATGATAATTTATTTAGCTGCTATCTATGAAAACATGGTGGCATTTTTCTCCATTGTCACTACATTTGCCGCATTTCTTAGCAAACGGTGTTAGGTGAAGGTCTACTGAATGAAGCCAGATGAACATTACTACTCTGGCATCTCACACATTGTGATGCTGCTGAATCATGGAGGTAGTTTAAAAGCAGGGGTGTTTGACCTTAGAAATTAAATAATTAATTCAATCTTCACGTAAGTTGTTTATATGTTAAGCACACTATTGCAAGGATCTAGAGCAGTGTTTCTCAACCTGTGGGTCACGACCCTTTCTGGGGTCGAAGGACACTTTCACAGGGGTCATCTAAGACCATCAGAAAACACAGGTATTTACATTATAATTCATAACAATAGCAAAATTACAGTTATGCAGTATGGTTGGGGGTCACCACAACATGAGGAACTGCATTAAAGGGTCGCAGCATTAGAAAGGTTGAGAACTGCTGATCTAGAGGGTAAATGAGAGGACACGGTGGGATGTTGAGTTTTGGAGGTGTGCACATAGAAAAGATGGGTGACATCACTTAGCTAGAGAGACTTACAGAGGAAAAAGCAGCAGCTCAACTTCAAAGCTGGGGCAACACCAGGGCACTGATGCTTGCAAAAGAAACACCCAGAAAGCCAAAACCCCAACAGCCTTCCTCAACTGAATGTGACCTGCCTTACTCTCCTGAAAGGTCCTTCTGTCAATCAGTAAGTATGTGGTGACATCTACTCTTTGCCAATGTAACGTGGTAGTTGGGTGTGTACAAGGGAAAATATAAAAAAGACACAAATTATGTTTTCGGTCTCCTCAATAAACAAGATTTAGTGGAAGCAAGAAACAAACAGAGAATATAGGAGACAGGTGGTACCCAGGTGGGTGATGGCATGTGCCTGATTGCTGCTATGTGCCACAGCCTCTGGAATTGCAACAGAAGCAACAGAACGGGGTGGGTAAGGAACTGAGAAAGCTTTCCAGATGAAATGGACCTACAATTGAGCCATATACAGTGGTACCTCGAGATACGAGTGCCCTAACATACGAGATTTTTGAGATACGAGCCATCGAGTGAGCCATTTTTGCTTTGAAATACGAGCAACAGTTGAGATAAGAGTAACACGTGGATCAGCAGGCTGCACATGACCCACCAGTTTACCTCAACTCAAGTGTCTCATAGTTTCCCACGCCTCAAGGTTATGGAACAAATTAAACTCATATCTCGAGGTACCACTGTATATATATATCTACTTTGACACATAAATTTCATCTTCTCATATGCAAATCATTCAATCCTATCTCCTCATCCTAACCGGGTTGACTCAGTGGGTAGAGCATCGGCCTACGAACTGAAGCTGTCTCAGGGCCTATTCCAGTCAAGGGCATGTACCTTGGTTGTGAGCACATCCCCAGAATGGGGAGTGCAGAAGGCAGATGATTGCTGTTTCTCTCTCATTGATGTTTCTAACTATCCCTCTCCCTTCCTCTCTAAAAAAATCAATAAAAATATATTTTAAAAAATAATTTTAAAAAATCCTATCTCCTCAACTTACTAGCTGTGTGATCTTGGGCAACTTCCTTAACTTGTCTGAGCATCAATGCCCTCATCAAGAAACTAGAGACAATGGTGATTTCCATGAAAGGGATGTTATAAGAATTAAATGAATGAATATGTGACTCGTGAACAGAAAAGCAATGGCATATTGAAATGTGTAATGATGTTAGTTATGCTTGTTATTATTCTATTGGCTTGAAATAGAACAATTTTCCTCTGAATCAGTAATATTCATAGTCACTGCATGTGAATTTCTATAGGAACTTTTTCTTGTACAGGATTTAACATAAATATATTGTTTTTCCAATTGCAGCCTCTAAACATAAACTGATGAATATAAGATAGATACTGGGAATTGCATATAGATGGGAGAATAAAAACAGTTTTTATTATTAACACCACCTCTTTGGTCATTTTTACAATGGAAGACACATGGGAGCTTTCAGGGTTCTGTATATACTACCTCTTTCATTTAGCACATGAGCAAATGAGGCAGTCTTTTCTTAAAATATATCTTATTGATTTTTTACAGAGAGGAAGGGAGAGGGGTAGAGAGCTAGAAACACTGATGAGTGAGAAACATCGATCAGCTGACTCCTGCACATCCCCTGCTGGGGATGTGCCTGCAACCAAGGTACATGCCCTTGACCAAATCGAACCTGGGACCCTTCAGTCCACAGGCTGATGCTCTATCTGCTGAGCCAAAGGAGTGAGGAAAATGAGGCAGTCTTGAGAGAAAAGCAGTGTGCCAGGAACTAGCATCTTTGGGTTCCAGTCTGGTCTCTACCACTCACTTGCTGGGAGACTTTGGACGGATAATTTACATTCTTCGATTTAACTCTTTAACGGTAACATTAGGCCTGACAGCTTCTTTCCTCATTGCTCAGACGCTGGTGCTGGGAAGCCAGTGATGATTAATACCACAGGGCGGTACTGGCACACGTTGTGGCAGTGCCATTCTGTGACTCAGGTGCTGGGTGGTCACAGATCAGAAGCGATAGACCCATCTCCAACTGTCGCATCAGAGGCCAGGTGAGCACCAGAGCTGTGGCCACAGCCTCATCTCTCCTCTCCATGGGGAATTATTGTCTGAAAGGGTTTTCTGTCCCTCTAGTCACAGTAGCAGCCAGAGTAGTTATCCCAAAGCCCAGCGGTTCTCAACCTGTGGGTCGCGACCCCTTTGGGGGTCGAATGACCCTTTCAGAGGCGTCGCCTAAGACTATTGGAAAACACCTATTTCCCATGGTCTTAGGAACCAACACACTGCTCCTCAGTGTAGCAAAGTGTAGCAATGTAGTTTACTGTTGTCATATGAAGACCATTACCCATGTTACACCACGATTCAAGACAAAATTTCATTTATTTGTAACTAGAAATAAATATTTCACAATATATAATTATGTATTATTTTTGTGAGTAATCCCTATGCTTTAATTATGTTCAATTTGTAACAATGAAAATACATCCTGCCTATCAGATATTTACATGACAGTTCATAACAGTAGCAAAATGACAGTGATGAAGTAGCCACGGAAATAATGTTATGGTTGGGGGTCACCACCACATGAGGAGCTGTCTTAAAGGGTCACGGCCTTAGGAAGGTTTGAGAACCACTGCCATAGCCAAAGTCAGTAAGTTGTGGAAAGTTTAAACCACATCATAACTTTTATAATTCCCTTTCGTTTTTAGAAAAAAAAACTTGTCAGAGATGGCAGAAGAGGTACTGTATTCATATGGGATATGTATGTGTTTCCAAAGTTTCTATCTTCTCTGTATCTGTTCTACTTTCTAGATGCGAGAAGGATGCAAGATCCAATGTCTTTATTGTGTTCAGTAACCAACTTTCCCCAAAATCCCAGCAGAGAAATATTCTTGTTGGATATATACTTCTAACAAGCGAAATCATATTCAAAGTTCTGGAAATTAAAACTATATTTTAATGACAGGTATACTTATTCTGAGAGAGGTTGTATGAACTGAACTCTTCTCTACCTCCCGGCATGCACCTTATTGAAAGGAAAACATTCCTGAATTCCATTATTTTAAGAGGTTCCAAGCAGAACGGATGCTCTCTGTGCTGTGGTCTCTTTAAAAGTTGTTTTTCTCGGCATCCAAAGCAATATTCTAGCAGATAATTAAATAATGTCGGCTTGAATCTTTAAAATTAATCAGGTGAACTGAACAAAAACAAACGGGATTTTCTCATTTACAAGTCAATTCAAACCTAACGGTAAATAATGCACTGCTGTGGAGCCTCACCATGACCTGCACAGATAGAGGGTTTTTGTTTTTTATTTTTTTTTAAACAGAGGCTGCTTTAATAATATATATGCATGTTATTGGGTATTTCCTTAGACACAATTCACACCTATCCTCTTTCTAATGGAAAGCTTGAACTTTCACATGCACAATACATAAACAGGAGTAGCAATTTTCGGCTAATAGACACATAAACATTGGAGTACAAAATGCATTTTCATCTATAATACTGATGTCATCATGTTTTATTTAAAGTAATTGACTCCCACCATATTACAGATTTTACAGCTGCGTGTAAAATAATCAAGGACTGAACACAAACCAGGTTCATGCACTGATTGAGATGTTTCTCACAGTTTAAATGTGTGTGTTTTCCTCACAGGACATCTCCTTTTGATATCATTTAAGTTATGTCTACAGAGGAGCAAGCCTTTTGTAATTAGAATAAAAATGTTCATCATCTGAAGGTTTCAGTAGAAACTATATTTCTCTACAACATGTGAACTATCTGTTTTATCTTTCTGTAATAGTTGTATAAAGTAAGAGCAAAGATTGATTTTTAATAATAATCCCCATAAATTTAAAGTATGAATAACATTACATAAACCTCTAGAGCAGTGGTTCTCCATCTTTTTAATGCAGCGACCCTTTAATACAGCTCTTCATGTTGTGGTGACCCCCAACCATAAAATTGTATTTGTTGCTACTTCATAACTGTCATTTTGCTACTGTTACAAATCATAATGTAAATATCTGTGTTTTCTGAGAACCTTTGCTGTAGAGCCTAAGAGCATCAGAAAACACAGATTACAATTCATAACAGTAGCAAAATGACAGTTGTGAAGTAGCAACAAAAGTAATGTTATGGTTGGGGGTCACCACCCCATGAGGAACTGTATTAAAGGGCCGCGGCCTTAAAAAGGTTGAGAACCGCTGCTCTAGATTCTCCCCATTTGCTAAGTTAAATTTGGTCAAAATTCGTTTACATTATATAGTGCTCAGATCCTAAATCTTTACATTTTATATTCTGCAATGTTCAAGACATTTTAAATTATTTTTAGAACAAGATCGAGTATAAATAAATAAAACCCTGAGTACAATATTCATTAAGCAAGCAGTAAACACGAAAATACAAATTACCGAAATTTCTCTACTGACTGAAAAGGTTGTAAATATTGGCAGGCTTTCTGGTTAAATAGCTTGTGCTTTCTTGCTGGGCAATCCTGATCAGGACAGAAAACTATGATGTCATCAGGAAGAAATGCATTCGGTTAAGTAATAACGATATGAATGAAATGCATTTGTTCAGATAGTTTGAAGATATTTTTCATGTTGTGTTAATACAAACAGAATGTGATACATCGGGAAATTCAGGAGAGAAGGTGGGAAACATGGAAAAGTTGGCGATGACTGCCCAGTGGTTAGACACTTATGCTCACGGGAATGTAGTAAGCTATATACACAGATGGAGTCAACCAATTTTTTAAAATATATTTTTATTGATTTTTCACAGAGAGGAAGGGAAAGGGATAGAAAGCCAGAAACATGGATGAGAGAGAGACATCGATCAGCTGCCTCCTGCACACCCCCCTACTGGGGATGTGCCCGCAACTAATGTACATGCCCTTGACTGGAATCAAACCTGGGACCTTTCAGTCCCCAGGCCGATGGCTCTATCCACTGAGCCAAACCGGTTTTGGCGGAGTCAACCAATTTTGATTGGCGACTGTTGAAAAGAAACCATTGGACCCCAATGCCAATTTTCTTAGGTATAAACCGTCTCTGCTTTACATACACAGTGCTATACACAGTGAGAAAACATATGGAAATGGATGGAGACTAATCAAGGATCAAGAAACAAATATTTGTCCAAGTTCCACTTTGGGCATGTTGAGGTGTAGCTTAGCTATGATCAACAACTAGTAAGGTTACAAGGTCACAGTCTGAGGTTGTATTTTACCTTTAAGTTAAAAAGAATTTCTGTAAACTCCACATTTTTTTGACATTTTGCCTTCCATGTTCTGATAGCCATTGCGCATGGATCGACGCAGCAGAACAGACAACAGCAAAGCTCCCTGTTCTTGTGGAAACCTTGGTTGTTTGGACTCCTTCCTTAGAAGGTTGGCGGAGAAAGAAAGTGGAGCAAAGGGTTCCTGAGTTTTAACTTAAAAAGATTGCTTCTGGTGCAACATACAAGATTTCAGGTGATATTTTACCTCCCTCCAAAATTAAAGAAGACAAATCAAAACATAATAAATCTGTAACCATTCTGGAAGAAAAAAAATCAGGGATGGCTGGGTCTCAATGGAGACACTAATTTTTTTTTTTTTTTTTTGGATAGGTATCTAGAAGAGAGAAAGTGAGTGGGGTCATGTAGCTCAGTGGTTCTCAACCTGTGGGTCGCGACCCCTTTGGGGGTCGAATGACCCTTTCACAGGGGTCGCCTAAGACTACTGGAAAACACCTATTTCCCATGGTCTTAGGAACCAACACACAGCTCCTCGGTGTAGCAAAGTGTAGCCATGTAGTTTACTGTTGTCCTATGAAGACTGTTGCCCATGCTACACCACGATTCAAGACAAAATTTCATTTATTTATAATGAGAAAGAAATATTTCACAATATATAATTACATATTGTTTTTGTGATGAATCCCTATGCTTTACTTATGTTTAATTTGGAACAATGAAAATACATCCTGCCTATCAGATATTTACATTACAGTTCATAACAGTAGCAAAATTAACAGTTATGAAGTAGCAACGGAAATAATTTTATGGTTGGGGGTCACCACCACATGAGGGTCGCGGCCTTAGGAAGGTTGAGAACCGCTGGTGTAGATGCTTTACACAAAGCAGGTGAAACAGACTTTTCAAGGTTAAGTCTGTAAGGAAGTGGGAACTGTCCTTATGACAAAGGTCCAGAGAGGCAGAGTAAATAGAGAAAGGGGGGCAGAAAAATCGGGGAGGTGTGTCTGATGAATTCCTATACCATTCACTCCCCCACCTTCTCCTGCTCTCTTGGCACCGGCAGATGCAGTATTTTCAGTCACATTTCCACTCGTTTATGAAATTATGAAAATACTCTCTAGGGAAATTCAATGACTTCCACAGGATGGGCCCAATATTAAGTCACTTGCAGTTTTTGAGCTTTCTAACACATTATCCTACTACCTCTTCACTCTGTAGTGAAACCAGCCAGGTCACTAACCCACGGGGTCAGTCCTAGTTTTCAGTGGTTAGAATTTACTTTATGACAGAGACATTACTCACTATGCATTTATATTTCCTTCCTACATTGCCAAGAACATTGAGCAAGTTAACAACACGATGCAAAAAAAAAAATTAGCCAAGAAAGCAGCCAATCCTAAGAGGCATTGAATAATACTAGGCTTGTTACTGCTCTGAGAAATGATTGCATCAACAAACAAAAATGATATTATGATAAAGAGGAATCTAAGAATAAAGAGTTCTTGAAGCTAAATAATCTGTAAGAAATTAATAAGTCTCGTTTATAAAAGGTAAATGAGTTGAAACTATAAGAAAAAAAAAAGGTTAATATACATATAGAATTAACCCAGTTGCCAATATCTATCCAATAAAAGTTTTATGAAAACAAGGAATAGAAAATAGAAGGATTGAGAAAATCACAGGTTAAACAGATGTTAAAAAAAATCTCAGAACTAAAAACATACATTTTTCAAAATAAAGTGGCTATTATGTGGTTGAGTGCCCAGCAAGACCCACATGTGCTCAAAGCTCAATAAAATGTCTTCAGAAACTCAGAGAACACAAAAACTTACAAAAGGCCAAGTTTTTTGCCTGCAAAGAAATGAACAGCAAATTGGCATTATAATTCTTATGGGCATAGCTGAATGTCATATGACAATAGAACCATGTCTTTAAAAGCATGAGGGAAAATAATTTGGAACTTAAAAATTACTTTCAGTCTAATTATTAATTGTGGTGGCAAATAAATGGCATTTGAGAAGGACAAGGACTCAAAACTTTTACTTTTCAAATGCCTTCTGAAACATTGCTAATGAATATCAAAAAAAAAAAAAGAAAGAAAGAAAGAAAAGAAGGCAATAAAAAAAGGTAAAGAAGGAAACAGAAGCTTGGAAGAGGCAGACAGAGATTAAAACATGCAAGAATAACCAATCAATATCGGTCAAGAGGAAAAGAAAGAAATCCTGAGATGGCAATCATGGGGAAGAACTAAAAAATTATCAATACAAATTAGACAGTAATCCAGGTAGCTCAAAGCGGGGAGAGGAAAGATGACCTTAAGAAAAATGCTTTTTCATTTTAATCAGAGTACATAATTAAGAAATAATCAATCTTAACTGATGAGCTGGAGATGTGCTAATATTTTTTAAAGACTTTAAAATGCTGCCCTAACCGGTTTGGCGCAGTGGATAGAGCATCAGCCTGTAGACTAAAAGGTCCCAGGTTCGAGTTGGGTCAAGGGCAGGTACCTGGGTTGCAGGCACATCCCCAGTAGGAGGTGTGCAGGAGGCAACTGATCCATGTTTCTCTCTCATTGATGTTTCTAACTCTCTATCCCTTCCTCTCTGTAAAAAATTAATAAAATATATTTAAAAAATTAAAACTAAAGGCTCTAAAATGCCATCTTAAAATTTCAAGAAAAGCAAAAAGGCAATTCATAATCAAATGTGAAGGCAAATTAAAAGTTTTGGTGGGTAAAAGCAGAAAATTTATTTGACGTCCATACTTGAGATAAAGGATTATATTTCCTCTCTGTGGGTCCAATTAAGAACCTCACCGTGCACTAAATAATAGTTGGATATTCATAATATAGTAATACATTGTTTTCCATTTTAGGATTCATCTATAATTATGGTTTAAAAGAGCATGCAGTAGTACAGTCAATAGAATAGATACCATAAGGTTGAAACTTTAAGCAAATCTTTAAATATGATTAATTACAGCAATTTTCAGAAAATTATTTTCCCATGACCACAATATCTTTTAAAAGCCTTTAGTATAATTTACCTTTTAAAATATTATTTTTCCTTAATGAGAAATGTATGTTTAGCTTAATTATCTATAAATGAACCAAACACACAACGAACATGGGAGAATATGAACTGAATATTTTCTTAAGGACACTGTCAAACACTGGAACATTTTAAGTTTGCAAACCTAAATATTCCCCACTCTTCAGTGTACTTTCATGCTGATCACAGTAAAAAAAAAAAAAAAAAAAAAAAAAAAAAAAAAAAAAAAAAAAAAAAAGTCCATAGAGGAGAAGTTTATTCCTGTAAAACTTCTTAACAATGTTCCAATCATAGTATTTTACAAATAAGTTACATTGGTCAATAACTCTCACAGAAACTATATCCCGCATAAAATAATGTGTCCTTTGTGATGTTTTGAAATAATTTATTTATATTTATAGATGCTTGAAATAGTATATTTATAGAAACCGCCATACACATTCGCACACAAACCCAGGCCTATGTGAGTATCTGCATACTGACTCCACCTGTAAAGATATTTCAATGCGAGACACATCAACACGGTAAACATTTTGACTGGGAAAACTGTTTGTGCATAGCAAGCCCACCTCAGCTCACTGGCCTATGAAAAAAAAAATTAAGTGCAGGAGGCAGTGAAAAACGACCAGTCATTTCTTTTCTCCCAGTTGATACGTATCTTATTTATTCTCCCCTGTAACGTGTGAACACTTCGCCATGCTCTATTTTGTCTCCTGCCTCAATTAAAATGTAAATTTCGGCAGCCCATCCCTCTAATTCCAGAAGGGTCTAGGCAGGGGAATTTAAACTGCTTTTAATAAAACCAACCACAGATGATAAAATAAGATTTCTTCCCAAGTCTTTGAAACCTATATATGGGTAACGGTATGCTTGGATCTCCGTAGTTAGGTTTCGGCTGAAAATGTTCAGATAAAAGAAAGCGAGGTGATCATTGCATTTTAATATCAACACATCTGCAAACCCGCAGCCAGGGGACTTGACCTTTCCCTTCTTTTGGGCAATTTCTAGCAATAAATTCCTTTTCTTTTGTAAAAGAGAAATGTTGGTCGCATTTAGAATTTATAGCCTCAAAATGCCACTGACCCTCTGCCAGGTAGGATAACAATTGGATAGGTAGATACAAAATTGAGGTCAAGTTTGCAAAAGTGACTTTCAGATTTTCATATTATCCTATTGGTCTGACTTCCATGTCTTCAGCTCAGTATCGTGTCCTGTCTTGGTAACCTGATGAAATAGCTCGAAGGAGAGATTACTCTATGTCTCTGTCATCCTCTAGGGCAGTGGTTCTCAACCTTCCTAAGGCCGCGACCCTTTAAGACAGCTCCTCATGGGGTGGTGACCCCCAACCATAACATTATTTCTGTTGCTACTTCATAACTGTCATTTTGCTACTGTTATGAACTGTAATGTAAATATCTGATAGGCAGGATGTATTTCCATTGTTACAAATTGAACATCATTAAAGCATAGAGATTAATCATAAAAACAATATGTAATTATATATTGTGAAAGATTTATTTCTAATGACAAATAAATGAAATTTTGTCTTGAATCGTGGTGTAGCATGGGCAACAGTCTTCATAGGACAACAGTAAACTATGTTGCTACACTTTGCTACACCGAGGAGCGGTGTGTTGGTTCCTAAGACCATGGGAAATAGGTGTTTTCCAATGGTTTTAGGCGACCCCTGTGAAAGGGTCCCGACACACAGGTTGAGAACCACTGCTCTATGTTTCACCAACTCCCTGCATTGAGTTTCCAGCTCCTTCCTTTGTACCTCCTTCTTCCCCCCACTGCCAGGGGAGCTGTCCAGAAGCTCTGTGTTTATTCACCACGTGGGGGCCCTGGTTACACCCCCTCAGCAACCAAGTTCAAAGTCCTTTGCAAGCAGTCTTTGAGAAGCTACCTCAGAAAGCTCTTCTCAGGAGCACCTAACTTCACGTTGTTCTGGTATCCATCCTCCAAATCCAATTTCCTGCTCCCAACTCTGACATTTCCTGCCCAGAATGCCTTCTTGCTTCCATTCTGTCTGTCCAAATCCTCTTTTTTCTTCAGACTCGACTTAAATGGCACTTTCCCCACACTCTTCTCTGCCTCGTGCCTCCCTGATAAGTATTTGCTTCATCGCTCATCCGCTCGTATTAATCATGATCTATGAATGTACACATTCCCGGTCTTTCCTTCCAAACAGAAAACACTTAAGAAAAAGTATGAATTTCCATATAAAAATGTCTTCTTCCGTAAACTTATTTATGCTAAGGCATTCATAAAGATTTGAAGACGTACTCATTGATCATCTGGGAGATTAATCCTCCCACTCATATTTACTGGTTTTCAATAAATAGATGTTGTTGACAACACTTAGGGAGACAGAGCTAAGATTAAATAAACTCCTAATGAGATCAGCTTTCAAAGATAATTTTTTTCCTTGTCTGATTGGAGGGGGAAAAAATACGGCTGCTAATCCCTTGGGAAACAGTTTTGTGTGTTTTATTTTTCTGAAGATATTCATTTCTGTTGCCAGTCTTCTTATTGCTCAGAGTCTATAAAGATAGGAGAAACTTGGGAGCAGGATTCAGAGACTGGATTAAATGTAAGGCTGTAGAAAATGAGCAATGTAGCACATGTGTAACACAGAAAAGAATTTGTTGCAAAGTCTAAAATGTGGGTTAATAGTGTT
The DNA here is from genome assembly GCA_004026805.1 of Lasiurus borealis. NCBI lineage: Eukaryota > Metazoa > Chordata > Mammalia > Chiroptera > Vespertilionidae > Lasiurus > Lasiurus borealis. The sequence continues at coordinate 78,965 of PVJN01005371.1, forward strand.
TCAAGTAGCGTTTTTCAAATTGAGTCTGCAGGCATGAGCTTGTAGGCACACAAGGTTTTGTTGCTTTACTTTTTAGCTTCCATTGCAAATAGAATCTAAAATGATTTATGCCAATACAAAATAAATTTTCTATTTTGCTAAGATTATTTGCAGATAGATATTTCCACGCCATAAGTCTTGGAATCCTTAGCCGATATTTCTCAGAATTGAGAGAGCATATATTACTGAGGCCCTGAGCATTTCTTTTCTTAAATAAGTTCTGTATAAACTCAAACTTGGAAAACACTAACTTTTGATATATCGTCATCGGTCTATTTAACGAGAAATGATAGCAATACAGTTGCACTCTAAAACAATTAGAAGGTTTGTGATATAGTGATTCAAAAATCAGCTTAGCTTAGCTCTCTTCAACTTACAGTCTTTTGTATGGCACAGTCAATTCTTGTTCACTTCATGAGTTAACTGTTATATAAGGGAGGTAATTTCCTTCACCCATCAACCAGTTTCGGTTATTGTAGTTAAGAACATTTTCACCCCAACAATAAATCATTTATTGTCAAGGGTGTGCATTCATTAATCTAAGACAATACGGCCAAGATTGGTGTGGCTCAGTGGATAGAGAGACAACCTTCGGACTGAAAGGTCCCAGGTTCAATTCCGGTCAAGGGCATGTACTTTGGTTGTGGGCACACCCCCTGTGGGGCGTGCAGAAGGCAGCTGATCCCTATTTCTCTCTTATCAATGTTTCTAGCTCTCTGTCCCTCTCCCTTTCTCTCTGTAAAAAAACAATAAAATGTATTAAAAAAATTAAAAATAATCTAAGACAATATGAGTTTACAAATTTTCAAAGACTTCTTGTTTTATTTTATAACTAGAGGTCTGGTGCACGAATTTGTGGGCCAGTGGGGTCCCTTGGCCTGGCCTCTGAAATCAGGCTGATACCAGCTCTCTGACATCCCCTTGAGCGGTCCTAGAACATAAGAGGGTACAGGCCGGACCACGGGATCCCCCTGATGCCTGATTGGGGCTGGGAGGGATACAGAAAGTTGGCCACCAGGGGAAGGGCCATGGGAGGGCTCCAGGATGTGTCTGGCCCATCTCACTCAGTCCTAATCAGCTGGACCCAATCAGCAAGCTAACCTACCGGTCAGAACCTCTGCCCCCTTGTGGTCGGTGCACGTCATAGCGAGTGGTTGAGTAGCTTTAGCATATCATTAGCATACTATGCTTTGATTGGTTGACCAGATGACCAGACACTTAGCATATGAGACTTTTATTATATAGGATGGCTTTGGCAATTTTAACCTCATTGTTTCATTGGAGTCATTGCTAGAAAGAAAATTAACACAGTAGGTGAATCACAATTCTTTTTACCTTTTCCCTCAAGATCTTGTATAGATTCTAATCCCAATTGTCCCTTGGGACAGGCAAACAGTCATTACAGGTGAGACAAGAGAAGGAAGAGAAGCTAATGATTACACTTAAATATACAAAGGTACCTCGCGATACGAGTTTAATTCGTTCCGTAACCTTGAGGTGTGGGAAACTATGAGATGCTCGAGTCACGGTAAACTGGTGGGTCGTGTGCAGCCGGCCGATCTGCACGATGACTCCTATCTCAACTGTTGCTCGAATTTCAAAGCAAAAATCGCTCGCTCGACGGCTCGTATCTCAAAAACCTCGTATGTTAGGGCACTCGTATCTCGAGGCACCACTGTAACTCTATCTGGGTACCTGAACTCTGAAAAATGCTGGAATAGAACAGGGTCCTGTGCTGGTTCTTCACCTCCTAAACAAAGACGTTTTCATGCGTAAACCACACAGGTCCTCCTTTTATAAAAGAAACACCATGATCGGAATTTTAAAAACCACTTCACTGTGCAGACCTGGTCACGTGGCCGCTGCCGGCAGCCGGAGCCTCATGACAACTTCCCAGAGGATGCAGCGGGGTGAGTACCACCTCCTCCGTTACTGAATTTCCCCATCAAGAATGCGCACCTTCGGGGACGTGCAGAAGCGTCAACCATCGCTCCCCTCCCAACCTTCACTGTAAAGCAGACAGTGGAGGTGGTGGGGGCAGATAATTGAATTAAACGCAGCGATGCAACATGAAAGCCGCGCCTCGGGCTCTCAGGGGAGGCCTGTTTTCTGCAGAACTGACAGCCCCTCTCCTCTCCTCTCCTTTCAGGCTGGCAGGGGCCGGGCCGCCTGCGCAGGTGGTTGGAGCTGCCCTTTGCAAGCAGCTCCGCCTGTGAAGTGAGAGGGGGGAGAGCATCTGCCTCTGGGAATTCGCTGGAAGACATCTCTCCTCCCAGGTTCTTCCTGCCTGAGTTGAGTTGTTATGAATTCAGGCCGCATGCTTTCCACAGGCGGCAAATCGCTGCCAGGCTGAGTGGATGCCTCACCCGTTGGTCCTCTTCTAAGTCAGCACGATGAGCGGGAGCAGCGAACGGTCCATCGATGGGAGGCTCCTCCTGGGTCACTCCTGGCACCAGCTGTGCCAGAGCCTGGCTTATGCCACTCTATGACACGTGTTCCATGGTGCTGACCTTTGCCTTTACAGCGGTACCTCGAGATACGAGTGCCCTAACATACGAAATTTTTGAAATACGAGCCGTCGAGCGAGTCATTTTTGCTTTGAAATACGAGCAACAGTTGAGATAGGAGTCATCGCACGGATCGGCCGGCTGCACATGACCCACCAGTTTACAGCGACTTGAGTGTCTCATAGTTTCCCACGCCTCAAGGTTACGGAACGAATTAAACTCGTATCTCGAGGTACCACTGTACTGAGAAGAGGAGATATTAACGGAATTCAGTACCCAGAACCTGAGGAATGTGCTGACGGAGAAAGATGGCTCCGTGCTGAGTGGGTGAGTTAGCAGTAGGGATGGCTGTGGAAAAGTTGGAGCACAGGAAAGAAGACGGTCGAAAAGGCTCACAGAACCTACTTCTCAGCTCATGAGGAATGAAAGCGATCTGGGGAAATATGCCTTCGCAACTTTTTGAGACTGATGTGCTGTTGTTTCTACAGCCTCTCCTTTCTTCCTCTCTCATTGAAAGGTAATCAGTTCAGACTCTTCCTCCCACCTTCTGGTCCTCCTCCTGCCTTCACCTCCACGGGATACTACGTAACGATGTATCTCTTATATCGCTCTCCATATTTTGCATTTCCTTGGTTATATTTGAACAGAATATAAGGATATTCAGCTCATCCATTTTTAAATATAATAATACCTGCAAGGTATCACCATACTATGCATTACTTCCCACACAGAAACTACTCAATTTAATAAAGAAATTTGGCAATGGAGCAGGATACAAAATTAACACCCAGCTATTGATGGCATTTTTATATACTCATAATGAATTCTCAGAGAGAGGAACTAAACAAACAATCCTATATACCACTGCAACAAGAAATTACGATACTTAGGAATGAAGTTAACAAAGGAGGTAAAACACTTGTACTCAGAAAACCACAAGATGTTGGAAAAAGAGATAGAGGAAGATATAAACAAGTGGAAGAATATACCGTGTTCATGGATTGGTAGAAGTAGCATCATTAAAATGTCCATACTGCCCAAAGCAATCTACAGATTCAACGCAATCCCTTTTAAAATACCAATGGAATATTTTACAGATCTAGAACAAACACTCTAAAATTTTGTAGGGAACAAAAATAGATCCTGAATAGCTACAGCAATTGTGAGAAATAAGAACAAAGTTGGAGGAATAACAATA
>PVJN01005372.1:0-82721 GCA_004026805.1 Lasiurus borealis
GTTCTGGCAAAAATCCATTGCCTAAGTCAAGGAACATTGAACATTTTGGATGCTACATCAATACTTTCTTAAAAGATGAAGAAATTTTCTTCATGGCCATTTATTATGTCACTGATCAATAAAAAAAGTATATTAAATATTACGTTGAATGTTTTTATATTGAAAGAGAAAGGACTAACATTTAATAAGAATTATAGCATACTGTGTTAATTACTTATCAAAAGTCAATTCTCCCTTTTTTGGTAATAAACTAAGGGCAATGTGCCCAGCTGAAAAGCTAGATTTTCCCAGCGTTCTGCACAGTGAGGTATGGTCCTGTGACTGAGTTCTGGTCAATGAGATGGAAATGGAAGTCACTTCTGGGAAGGTTCCCAGAGGGAGGGCTGAATTCTCCCCCCTTGTTCCCAGGGGCCATCTTGACCAGGCCATGACTTTGAGGATTGAAAATAGGAGACTTCTGGGTCCTTGGAAACTTCTGGAGGTGACATGCCAGCCTTGCTTTCTCTGGACTTCTATTTTGTAGGAGAATAAGCCCTTGTAAATTTAATCCACCTGAGTTGGGTCTCTTCTGCTAGCAGCCAAATTAAATTACTAACTGGTATGCATGCCCACGCATATACGTCAGTTGCTTTTCAAAGGTTATGTCTGAATTGTCTCCACTCCCTTTTGAGTCAGATATTACTGATTTAGAGCCTTTAAAGGCCTGGCTAAGGTCATTTGACTCTTTAGAAGAGTTAGGATTGGAACTTAGCTGAGATCTCTATGGGTTCCCAAATGCTACAATTTCCAATACATTTGTGATGTGATCGGAAAGCTTGCTACAAGGGCTGAGCTTAGTAGACCATAGTCTCTCTCAAGCCTTCCTTTTGGCATCTTAGTGGTCCCGGTGATCTTGGCAGTGCTAAGAGGAAGAATGGAAAGAGCTTTGTTCAGATATAATTAGAGCTTAAAGGTAGACTCCACATCCATTGAGACCTATGTGTTGGGAACATGACTATCAAAAGAGAAACTCCCAAAAGGAAGAGGAAATGGAGGATGACAGCATCAGGTCCACCCATTAGCTATACAATAAGCCCTGGTCAGTCTATATTTTAATTTGCTAAGTGAGATGGTATCACTATTACTCCTCACCTCTAGGAAAGCTGTATTACCTGGCAGAGAGGTTTATAAAAAAGCATGAGAAAAGAAGAGGGATGGTGGTTAAAAGTTGCCTGTTAAAGAGTTGCTTTCTAAAGTCATGACTACTGAAAAGCAATGGTCACTATCTTTCTTCCCACACAACCCATTTTCCCCAGCGGTTCCCTTAGCACAGGCCCTCAGCAGCAATTGCCAATCTTTTTGCACGAAATCTGTCACTAGTCCCCCACTTTGGGTCTCTGTCCCACATCAGGCAGTGTGTGCTCCTGCACTGGAGTTGCCTTTTCCAACATAAATTGAAAATCTGTTGTTCCCCTTCCTTACACATTTCTGATAAATCCCCTTACCTTCAGGGTGGAGTCCAAACTCCTTGGCCTGTCATCTTGTCCTTTAATTTCCAGTTCTGCCTTTTATAGCTTCATCCCTGCACTCTAATGTTCTCTTCCCCTGGGTCACATTGAGCTTCCCAGTCTGCAGCGTTCTCCATCACACCCAGCCAACTCAGGATAACCAGTTCTGACAACATGCCATTAGCCCCGGGCTATTTTTGAATTTAACTTACATTGCTCATTTATAATGTGTCTGAGTCCCACATCCCAGAGGTCTTACCTTTGCTATAAAGGTACCGGTGTTACCTTTATTTTTCCCTTTCCTCCCATTTTCTGTAGTGATTAACAGAGGGCTGTGCTTTCTGATAGTGTGAGCTTATTTCTCCTGACATTGGGTAATATTTGGAATATAAGGGTGTCACTGAACAACCTTGAGGCACTGCCTCCTGTTCATTTTTTTCTCCAGCTGAGTTGGCAGTATTGCTCTTTTGTTATTCCCTACAGAATTTGCCTTCTCCGTTTATAGATGAGCATATATTTTCTTTTTGCAGTGTCTCGGTTTCATTATCATTACCACCTTGACAAAAGAAATATTCAAGAACTCTCTAATCCTAGTAACAAAACATCGAAGACTCCTCTAAATTTATGCTATTTGTGAGAAAGCTTTATTTTGAGGGTATCTGAGTGTCCTTCTGTCCCCTATGCCCTCTCATCCAGGAGATTGTAGTCTTTTTTCTTTTTGGTTGTCATAGTACTCTGGGGTTATTTTAAATATTTGTTTCAGGAGAATGAGCCCAGAACACTCATCTCCTCTCATTGCTTCTCTAATACACCTCCAGGTGGATAATTTCCAAATATGCCTTTCTGACATTGATATCAAGTTCCAGATGCCGACCTCACAATCAGTTGGGCATTTCCACCAAGACATCCCGCTGGGACACAAAATTTATGTCTGAAAGCAAACTCCCACCATCCCATGCAACAAATGACCTGTCCTCCAGAGGGACATAGATTTATTGATGGTGCCATCGTGGTCATAATTACCCAGACAATTTCATCTGTCTTCTCCCTATTCAAAAACTACTTACAGAGTGGAAATTAAACTCATGACCTTGACGTTCAAAGCACTCTACAGATTGGCTTTAATGTCTTTCCAACTTCATGCTCTACTATTTCCCCTGAACAATCCTTCACTGTATCCACTGCTAGAGAGGTGATTTCTTCACCATCTTTGTGGAAGCGATACTCCTGAAGAAATAGCCTCTTTTCTCTAATTAGAAAGTTACAATGGTGTCACTGAAGGCTTTTCCTCTTTGTTCCACAGAATTGCCTTGACTCCCTGAGCTGCTCGTTTATACTTCGAATATGTACCACTCTTTTAACACATATCATAAATATTACAGAGGATTTAATGTGACCTGTGAAGGTAAACACAAGGGAAAAATTAATGATGAAAATGAAAACTATTTATAAAGAGCAGGAAGAGATGCTCACAGATCAGATAAGGGGCAATGTTTGCTGTAATGGGTCACTTTCCAAGCAGTTGAGCCAAACTGCAAAGAATTATAGCTTGCAATATCGTCATCTTTTGGTTTAATTTTTAGATAAAGAAAGCCTATGAAAACGTGCTGCAGAAAGCAACACTTTCCTAAAGTGAAACCTGGCAATACATTTACACTAGGAGTGTTGTTTCATAGGTAAATGTAGTTCACAGGGAAAAGGGGAAAGGGTGCTTCTTGCATGAAATCTTCCAATATCAATCCTTCATAAAGAATATAGTGTGAAATTGAAGGGCTGAGGTAGTGGCATTTTGGAATTGCACTTTTGGTTGATCTAACAATATCACGGTAAAGCTTGAGAGACCTAAAAGAATAGGCACTTTTCTTGTCCACATGCCTTTGTCATATTGTATATAAGGGAGCTTTTGGACTGCAGTCCATTTCTCTGACAAGTGCTTGATCTGCATGAAGCCCACGTTGCTGATAAAAGTGAGAACCATATGCTCAGAGACCAGATGCACAGAAGGCAAAGTTATCATAATGTTGTGAAAATTTTAAAGGCAGAGTTGTATTCCACCCAAACACTCCAGCCTATTTTAACGTTCTCCATCTCTCCAAAAACAACAACTTTATAAAAACATGAGTTTCTACCTACAAAATTATTAAAATGATTTTACATATAAGCGAGTCTATACAATAATACTAGTCATAAAGACAGAAAAATTTAAAAATTTATTGAATTAAATCTTATTAAAATGGTGGAATTATGGAGTCAATAATTTCTGGTCCTAAAATCCACTTGGTTGTTAAAATAATGCTAAACAAAAAATAAAAATGTGAAAAGAGCTTTCCATCTTCTCTACCTCAGTTAGTGGAGCAAGACCAAGAGTCAGATTTCATGTCTTTAGCAAAATGCTTCCAGCAACAGCTTGTATTTGATACTCATCTGTCTTCACTTACAGCGGCAAGACTGACCCAAGGCAAACAGAGAGTGAACCACGTTTGCCCTCTTCCCCTCTTGCTTTCTAAATGGCACCACTTCCCTGGTTAAGGCCCTGATACTCTTTCTGGATCTGATGTTGGATCCCTAAAGGGTATTTTCCCCTCTCATTTCCTACTTCATTCTACCCCATGGCTTACAAGGGCATACACTGAGTTTTTTGGCTCTTTTGATATTACTGAATAATAATTATTAGCAATAATAATATTTAATCCCCTAGTGTCATGATCTGATGTCCTAGAATTAATATCTATGCTTTCTTTGTTATTTCTATTTCTGGACATATTACTATATTGACATGACATGACCAGGCTGAGAAAACACAGTCATAAAGTATGTCCTACAATTTATTGTAAAGTTGGTGACTATTCACTGCTGAGAAGCTGAGATAGTGTGATCTGGGACTATGCTTTCTAGTGATCTAACCATCCTAAGATAGATCTAGGAGAATGGAAAGTTTGGATAGTTAAATATTTTGCTCAATATGAATCCCAGTCTTAGTTTCTCTTAGGCCTTACCTCCAGGTTATTGAAAGAGAATCTTGTGGACCTCTCAGTTTTCTCCCCTTCTAGCCACTCAGGCTCTCTCTGCCTTTAAGATAACCCATTCTTTTGTCCCATGGGTTCCTCTATACCTGGGGATCCATGTGTCCAGTTTTCTTTCACCTTTTAAGTGTCAGTTATAACATTTTATGGGACATTGGTTGGCCAACAAATGTCTACTGAGTGAATGAATGCATTTGTATAGTTGCAGTTTTAAAATGAACTGAGAATTTTACATTTTATATATGAATTACATATGGTTAATTTTCTCAAAGGCTAGATGGACCCCAAAAGCAGATTCTTTTCTCTCTAATGAGAAATGTTTTTATATAAAGACAGGGACCCAGAAAAAATGGCTAAAGCCCTGATACTTCCTCTACTGCCTCAGTTTTTTTTTTTTGTTTGTTTGTTTGTTTGTTTTTTGTACCAGTGAGGATCCCTGGCTAAAGAAGAAAAATCAAGGTTATACTTTCTCACCATTCCAAACAGGGTTTGGTGCATGCTGATGATGGAGAAGTTTGGGGAGAGTCCTTCTAAAAGCCTGCAGGTCTTAAAGAAACTGGTTTCTTCCTTGCCAGGGTAGGGAGGATGGCACTTCTATGAGCAAGTCATAGCAGAAGTAATGGTAGAGGCACCAAATGGACATGTGTCCTTCTGGCTGATGTTGTCCCAGTGAGAAGGCCACAAGCCCCCTTTTATAGGGCCAGCTGGCTTTAGTGATTCTCATAGACACCAAGCATTCAGGGGCCAGGCTGAGCAGGCAGGCACTAAACACCCAGCATTCTTTTCAAATACACAGTTCAATGCCAACCAATATTTACATTTCAAACAGCAATGGGACCTAAACCTAGGTACCTAAAACCTAGGGTGATTATATTATTCCCTTATTCCCTCTTGAAGGCTACAGACCAATTAATGCCTTTTTATTCTTAAAACTCTCTTGGCTTTCAAAGTCTACTGTTTTGGTAGATGAATGGTCACTTTAATTTCCAGACAAACTGTTATTTTCTAATTGCATTGCATCAACCAACTTTACTCATAGAGGCTTCTTTAAAGAATATTCCGGTCAAAAGAAAGTTTATTACAAAGTGGCATTTGCTTTCAGAGCTCGGGATACAGAAGGGGATTGCCCTGGGAATTCCTATTAAAAGAGAAGGTGTTGTCTCACCAGGTGGAACATTCTTTGAATCCTAAATATGCCATTCAACAAATAAACATTTGCCCTTAGAGTTCCATACATTTTTTTCTTAATGGCAAGAGGAAAAGTTTCCATAGAAGCAGAGATGCTGTCATTCTTACTCTCAGGAAGGTGTGGATGTCCACAAACACTTCCTGAGGGGAACTTCAGTGAAAGAAGAGATGTTTGCTCACCCAGTTTGGAAGGAGATGTGATGGTCAACTTGTTTGAGCCATAAGGTGCCTAGATATGTGGTCAAACATTATTCTGGATGCTCCTGTGAGAGTGGGTTTGGACACATTTTACAAATGCATAATGACATGTAGCCACATTGTAGTATCATACAGCATGGCTTTACTGCCCTAAAAATCTCTGTGCTCTGCCTAGTCATCCCTCACTCCCCACTAACACCTGTCAACCACTAACCTTTTTACCGTCTCCATAGTGGCATGTAGATGGAAGTATACAGGATGCAGCCTTTTCAGAGCAGTTTCATTCACTTTGTACATTGAAGTTTCCTCCATGTCTTCTTATGGCATGATAGCTCTTTTCTTTTTAAGCACTAAATAACAGGCCATTGTCTGGATGTACTACCATTTTTCATCTTGGTTGCTTTCAAGTTTTGGCAATTATGGGTAAAGCTGCTATAACCATCCATGAGTAGGCTTTCATATGGGCATATGTTTTTAGTTAATTCGGGTAGATAACAAAGAGCATGGTTGATGGGTTGAATGGTAAGAATATGTTAGTTTTGTAAGACACAACAAAAATGTCTTCCAAAATGGCTGCACTGCTTTGCATTCCCAGCAGAAATGAATGAGAGTCCCGATGCCCCACATCCTTGCTCATGTGTGGTGCTGTGAATATTCTGGATTTCGGCCATCATTATAGGTGTGTTGTGGTATCTCATTGTTTTAATTTGCATTTCCCTAATAACATATGATGGGAAGCATCTTTCTATATGCCTGTTTCCCATCTATATGTCTTCCTTGGTGAGGTTTTCATTTAGCTTTCTTACCCATTTTTAAATTGGATTGTTTGTTTCCTATTGTTGAATTTTAAGAGCTCTTTGTATAATTTGAATAAGAATCCTTTTTCAGACATAAGGCTTTTTATACAAAAAAATGTGTGCTTTATTCTTAACCTTTTCTTCTAGATTATGTGTTTTGTCACTTGATTGTTATTGAACAACCACAACCTCAACAATATCAGCTGTGATGAAAAGGGAGGTAAACTGAGTTTGCCAAATTTAAAATTATTTTGCATAAGAGGATGTGGGTATGTCAAAAAAGCATCTTAGCCTTTTAAAAAATGTAGCAACTTAGGGAAAATTAAGCAACTCAGACTTTTAAAAATGTCACGTTAAAATAAAATTGCCTCTCTAATAAAGCAAAGGACAGTTTTGCATTTTTTTTAATAAGTTGGAAAAACTAGTGTTCTGTCCTGATTTAGATTGGGATCTTTTAAACTCCAACTGAGGTATTCCTAAGACACTTTAACAAGAGAATTTCTGCAAGGCAGTTTTTTGATCAACCTGCAAGATTAGTTTTGCTTGAGTTTAACTAGGTCATGCTTTCTCTTCTCCTCTATCTCAGCAGAAACATACTTCATCAAAAGCCAAAACAGACCAAATGTGGGATGTGCTTTTTTAAAAGGTGGGTTTGGGATGTTAACAAATTAGTTTTATAATTTTAGATAGTTTGAAGTTTAAACTCCAAAGTGCTGAGTGATGGGGCTTTTCCTGAGATCACTGTTCCATTATGATTTATCTTTTTCCCAAACACCTGAGTATGTAGTGTCTGTGGCATAAACTTGACAGTTACAGCTTAATGATTTATTTTGGCAACATATTGCTGTCATTTAACTTTTCATCTCCACAACAGAAAGAAAAACCCTTGTGAATCAGCTTAGCCCCTCCAGAGAAACAGAATAGGTGTATGTACAAACAAGTAGAGTTGTATTTTAATGAATTGGTTTACTGTGGGAATTGACAACTCTGAAATCTGTACGGCAGCCTGGGTGGCTGGGAATTCAGGGGAGAGTTGATGAGGTCTTGAGTCTGACATTCAGAGGGCAGACCAGCAGGCTGGAAATGTGGACAGAATTTCTGTACTGCAATCTTGAAGCAAAATACTTTCCCTTACTGTTCTTAAGGCCTTGAATCTATGACAAGAGGCTCAGTTACCTTCTGGTCAATGCTAATCACACCTGGAAAACATCTTACAGCAACATTTAGACTAGTGTTTGGCCAAACAATTGGGCAGCAGAGCTCAGTCAATTGACACATAAAATTGACCATGACACTTCGAAAGCAGGGATTATTGATTCCACTTCTTTGTGTTTGCCCCGGTGTTTATTGTCTCTTGAGTAAATATTTCCTAAATAAATACATACTGGGCAAGTGACTATTAGAAGTGAATATTATTTTAGTTTATCTTCTGAAAATTACATATATCACTTTGTAAATGAATATGCTAGTGGTATCCAGGTATAATGGTTAAATATTAAGTGTATAGATAAGTAGGTAGGTAATACTAGTATTGATTCTTTAAAGTCACCTTGAAATAAGTTCAATTGAAAGAAATAGTATTTTGGGGTGTGGGAACAACAAGAGCCAATGAAGGCATGAAAGAGGCTGGTTTGTTTGAAGGAATGTTAGGGGGCTGAGGAGGCTAGAGGGAGGTGGGTGTGGGAGTGCTCTTAGTGACACTATGCAAAGGATAGTAATATTGTGGAGGCCACTGGAAAGCAAGTGGAGAGGTTTTTACTTGAATGAAAGTGGCCACTGAAGGATTTTGAATTGAAGAGTAAAATCACATGAGTGGTTTTTGTAAGAATCAGCGTCTGATAGCTGTATTTGGACCAGAGAAAATTAGGCAAACTGTCATTTCCCATCCTCTGAGAGGCAGATGTTTAGATAAGATTAGACATGCAAAGGGTTTTTGGAAGACAGTGCTTAGGAAATATAAAAGAGAAGTAGTAGGCAGCCACTAGCTACATGGTACTATTGAACATCTGTGATATGGCTAAATTGAAATGGGATGTGTAAAACCCTCCCTAGACTTCTAAAATGTACCATAAAGCAAGCAAGCAGACAAAACCAAAACCCAAAAACTCCCCCCTCACACATAAGAGAATGCAAAATACGTCCTTAACAACCTGAAAATATTGACTATATGCTGAAATAATATTTTGGAATAAGTATATCATTAAATATATATGCATATCATTAAAATGTAGCTACCTGGTTTTATTCACTTATTTAATATGGCCATTTCAAATGTGAAATTACATAGCTGGCTCACATTCTATTTCTAATGAACAGTTCCATTTCAACCACAATGTGCTCTCACACTTGTGAAAAGAGAGAGGAAGGAGCGTTAGGGAGGAAGAGGCACTGACCAGCTCTAAGAACGTTTGGGTCAGGCTGATGGGGTGTCCCTAAGCCTTTGCGTGAGTCCCACATTGTGCAGGAATGGGCTGGCACTAATAGCCTAACCACGCTCAGTTATTCGCTGGGACTCTCCTGGGTGATGCAGTGGGGGGCGGGGAGGTGTTAGTATGATTGCACAGCAGGTTTTTTGAAAGGAGATGTGAGTAATACATTTTCATGGCTGCCTTAAGAAACCAGTCCTTGCCGTGGTAATTTAGGCAGCTATCAGCTGGTTTATTAGCTAAGGCTGTTTGGTCTGATGCCATCATTTTTTAAGCTGTGTTCCCACTGTGTGTGTCCTATCTTGCCTGGCCCAGCCCTACTTATGTGGTGAGCACCAGCATTGAGAGCTGGGTGAGACCCATCCCCCGGAGGGCTAAACCCTCTCTGGAAGCATGTTAACTCGCTAAGATCAGAAAGTGATACAAAGGTTAAAAAAATACTTTCGAATATAACCATAACCGTCTTCCGGTTGCTTCTGAGTTGCCATTTTTTATCTATGTGTATTGACATTACATTTCCAAAGAAGGAAAAAATGTTTATGCCACAAATAAGTCCCAATAACTGAATTCCTCCCCATGAAGTTAGCATTATTCAAAACCGTGGGTGTTTTCCCAGTCATTAAATACTTTAACTAATAATGAACAGGATGAATTATTAAAATTATTAGTTACAAAGGAAACAAAACACCCTCTTGTATATATTTGTCACAAATTTGATAACTGTCAATATCTGTTTTACTGAATAAATAGACAGTGCAGTTTAGCAAATAAGAGAGGAGACTTTGAAAATCCATCAGACTCCATCACTTGCCTCTGGCGGTGTAGACTTGGCTAAATCACTTAGCCTTTCTGTCTATGACTAGGTTTCCAAGACTGGAATGACCAGCTCATCCTTTTCTGGACCTTACCCTCTATACCTTATCATCTGGCTGTTGACTCATATCCTTTATTATCTTTTGTAATAAACCAGTTATCTAGCCAGTAAACTGGTTTCCAGACTTCTGTGAGACACTCTAGCAAGTTAATCAAACCCAAGGAGGGGATCGTGGGACCCAATGATTTATAACCAGTTGGTTAGAAGCATAGGTAACAACCTGGACTTGTGACTGGCATCTGAAGTGTTCCTCCTCTCAGTGGCTGATGGGCCTTATCTTTTCCTCCTTGAAAGGCGGGCTGAGCCCACCCCCTCCCTGAAGCCATCTCTGACCTTTCTGCTTCTCAGGGGTCTTGCCCCGTTCTAGAGCTAGTGAGGGAAGAAGCGGGGATTCCTGATTGAGAAAATGGAGCAAGTCTGGAGAGGAAGAGATGTCAGGCAGAGATTTACAAGTTAGTGCACTTCAATGTCTAGGAAAGCCAAAAGCTTCCTTTCCATGATACTTGAACATCAGACTCAAATCAGAGGAAACTTCATGTTAGTCACATGTTAGTCACACTCCTGGATGACTGATTATTCAATTTTTTTGACATTGATGCTACCTAATGATATTCCACACTTGTCATCCTTTGGCTTTTCAAACTCTCTTTTCCTAACAGCTCCTCAATGAGCATCTGAGAAAACTCCCTTTGTGTCGTCATGGTGGTAGTTGGTACCCAGAAGCATGTGACACAGGCTTAGCAATTGCGTGTTTTCTCCAGGAACTTCGGTCTTGACAGAAGAACCCGGAATTGGTTGGTGGTTGCGGTCTTTCACAGTAGCAGTGATGGTGTGTGGATGAGACACCTTGCTGCCCAGTCTGTTCTGTGACTGCAGCAACCCAGCCCCCAGGTCCTCTGCTGCCCCTTCCTGTTTCCCAAGCCTGGTCCTCCTGCCGATCTCTCTCTATATATATTAAAAATTCCTTATTTTTGTTTAAGATGTCCACATTAAGTTTCTTTCACTTATATGTTAAAATTTTGGCTGATAACAATTATACTAGTAATCATTATTCCCATTATTTTCAGAACCAAAAGCTAACAGTCACTGAGCACGTTCAATAAGCCAAGCACTGTTCTAAAGTGTTTCCATGTATTATTAACTCCCTCATCCTCATGACAGCCATTGGGGTAGACGCTATTGTCCTGATTTCCAGAGGAAGAAAATTGAAGTGCAGCGAGGTTGCTTAAATTCATATAACTGATAAATAGCAGAGCCAGGTTTGGAATCTACTCAGTCTCTAAACTATTCAGAAATGTGTATCAGGAAGAGAAGGTTTAGGCGTTTGGACAAACATGAGGAATTGGAGACTGGTTCTCAATCTGAGATAGCGTGCAAGGAACTGAATGTCCTATTATTTTTCGGGGATGATAATCTAGTACTCCATGGCTTTTAGTGATAAGAGAGTGAATGAAATGATTGCCTCTGGATTTCTGTGATTGAGGATCCATTGAGGACAAGTTTCTCGCAGACCACGTTGGTACCACCATAAAAATAGCCTGAAAGATATAAAAAATTGATGGGTGGTTGCTTCTGATAAGACCGAATGGCATAAAGCCCAGAGTGATAAAACGCAAATCTCCATTTTCAGTTTAAGCCATGGAATAAAATTCAGGGATGTTCTATAACCGTGATGAAAGAATTTATTATCTTGTAGTTATAAGGCTGTGGTAGCCAAAACTCAGGAGCAGATTTTGATCTTAAAAGGTGCCAGATTACATCCATGGAATAAATTTTTTACTATGTCTGTCACTTTCATGGAAATGTAGTCATCGATCAAACAGAGTAGGAGCCTGGGCGGTGGGATGAGGCCCATGAGGGAGTCCTCTCTCTGAGTGACCTGATTCCCCATCCCACATGAAGTTTCTGTTTCCCCAAGGAACAATCTCCTCTCCCTGCTCTGCCACTGTTCTCCTGCTTCAAGACTCTTTTATTCTTTTGCCTGAGGAAAAGAAGAAACCTGTTTTCTAAATTCCCTATCTGCTTTACACTTTGCTCAGAGAAATAATGAGTTAAATCTCAATGTGACTTGAGCACAAATTACCAAGTCATCCTTGGATGAAAACATTCACACATTTAAGAATTTCAGGGCTTTGCTAATCTTCTGGGAAAATATCCGTAAAGGATATATATGGGCATGAGTGATTGTGTTTTGATCAGAAGGAAGGAATATATTCATATAGCTGGCTGAATTTTTAAATATGGATGTGCTTACCAGATGTTTTGCTTTCAGAGCAAGCTTAAATAGCTATATGTGGTTCCAATCATTTGTTTGGCTGAGTAACCCAAACCTGGTTTCAACCATAGCCCGCAAAAGATTGGGCCAGATGAAATGATTCCTTGGTATAGAATAAGGGAATGTGTTATTTTATAGATGTGAATATGGAGTGATCCCTCATGTGTATCTGGTCCAACTATATCCTATTGTCTTGCTGTCCACTCCCTTCAACAAGGGTGCTGCTCTGTGATCTGGACAGGGATGCCTGCTGCCCTGCAGGAGACCTGGTGTCTTTCTATTTTGCAGATCAGGTGCTCCAGCTTTGCCACAATCTTTCCATCCAATTGCCTTTTGGCTTAAGATAGCCAGGGTTAGCCTCAACTGCTTTACCCAAAAATGCTATTGTATAAATCCAAAGGATCTTTTTAGTTCTTCAGCTTAAAAGATGATTATAGGGGAAAATAGCTTTCTGACAAAGTTGAAAAATTTATTTTCTGCAAAGAAGTCTGCCAGTGTTATAGAGAGTCAAGTTATCTGAGTTCAGTTGAATACTAATTTATATTCCTGGGATTTGCCAAATTTCACTCTTTCTCTTTCTCGGTCCAATATCTCACTCATGGGAGAATCAAAAGTGCAGAATATCACATTTCTTTGTTGCTGGGCTGTTGACAAAATTCCTTCCCAGAGGTATTTTAAAAAAGCACCATTTTTCATTCATTTTGTGTTCTGGTGCCAATTTGTGTGACTGGATTGATCATGAGGTTTTTATAACCTCAAGTCCAATATTTCAGTTTAGATCACGAGGTTCATGAAATGAGCAATTTCATAGCTTAATTCTTATCCCCAACATATTTCTGATAATTAATGTTTTGGATTTTTAAAGAACCCATAGATATGCTTATGCGTTTAATAAATGTTTCTCTACCCAAATGCATTGTATTAATTTAAACCAAAATGAATTTGAATTTTTATTTTTGTGATTCCCTTCAGGTATCTTTTCACCTGCTAATATTTCCCCTCTTTCCTCCCTATTTTAAGGATAAATGACAGATTTTTTTTCCCTTAGCTTTATACTGAAGCATCTTTGAGACAAAAACAATAGAGTGTTATACAATATTTAGAAGTATGTCTCAATTTTTTTGCTGAATGACTGGCTTTCTGTACTCAGAAATAATGTTTTGTGTTTATTTGTTATTTCTTTTCTTCCCAGTCCCCCTTTTCACCTTCTTGGATGAAGTGAGAGGGAGAGAGAGATAAAAACATCAATGATGAGAGAGAATCATTGATCAGCTGCCTCTTGCACGCCCCCACTGGGGACTGAGCATGTGCCCTTGACCAGAAGGGAACCTGAGACCCTTTAGCCTGCAGGCTGACACTATACCAACTTAGCCAACCCAGCTAGGGATCACCTTCTTCTTTTTAATCTTAAACTTCTTATATTTACTATCTGAGCTGGGGAGGTCTGTGTCACTCAGTACAGCACAATGCAACACACATGACAATCTATATATATAAAATCCCAGGGACCGAATGGTGGACCAACAAGAACAACTGGAGCGACCAGTCGCTATGAACTGCATTATGGTGGCCAACCAGCCCAATGGGGGACCAATCAGCCCCCACAAACTCCCGCAGCCCCTCCCCCTGGCCTGCCTCCCCACCCCTCTTTCCTGTTCCCAGGTGCCCAAGAGCTTCCCTCAGGCCTGGAGCCCTAGAGGGGAGAGTCTTGGTTCCTAGCTGTGTTCCTCCAGACCTCAAGGGCACCAAATTACAAATGCAGCTGCCACGAGGAAAGCCTGGCCGGGAAGTGGGAGGGACGCAGAGCAAAGAGGGCAAGAACTAAGAAAAAGCCTGCCTGGAAGAACCCATACTAAGGGGCAGCCACGTCCCCACCCCCAACTCTAGCCCAGCCCTGCGGACTGCCTGACAGACGCTACTGAGAGGAGGGTGTGGAGAGGACTCCCTGGGCACCCGAGGGGGGCTCACTGTGACCCCTGCCTGCCACCCTGCCTCTCACTAACCTGTGGCCGCCCACCTGTGCTGCAGCCACCGAAGCCTCCTTCTATACTGTGCTCCTGACCAGTCTCAGGAGCCCATTCCCACCCCGCCCTGCCTCTGCTTGTTTACAGCAATGGGCAGAACAGGATGGGCTGGCCCAGCACTTGGGGGCATTCCTTCCTCCCACCACAGCCAGCTTCCCAGGGTCCTCCACTCTGAGCTGGGCAAGCGGCCCACCTGGGCAAATACCCAGTGCCCTCACGCGGGGTGTGCCAGGAAGCATAGTTCTCAGAAACCCAGAACCCAGTCTGCAGGAGGCCTCTTTGTGGAGGGAGCACACTGCAACTCCCAGGCCCTGAAGTTCTGGGAGGAGACTGAGGGCGTGCGAGAAAGAACATGTGACACTGGTGCTCTGGACCAGGTGGGATATACAGCAACCACCTGCAGACCCTGCCCCCAGCCAGCCCCGACCCCGATCGCCCCCTTCCCATCTGGGGTGGGGCTGGCCAACCTCCTTTGTCCCCTCCCCCCCCTGCTGGCCTGTGCCCAATGCTCCCCATGGGGGCAGGTGGGTAGACCCCAGCCATACATGTATTCATGCATCGGATCTCTAGTGAGTAATATAATTATTTGGCTGGGCAGGACATCAAAGGTCAACATTTGTATGGGATGGAATGGCAATATGAAAAGCATCAGGACTGGCTGGTTGGCTCAGTGGTTGAACATTGACCTATGAAGCAGACATGTGCTCTGCCGGGTTTGATTCCAGGCAGAGCACATATCTGGGTTGTGGGCTCAATCCCCAGTAGGGGGTGTGCAGGAGGCAGCCAATCAATGATTCTATCTCATCATTGATGTGTTTTTTTTTTCTCTCACCCTCTTCCTCCCTCTCTGAAATCAATAAAAACATGTTAAAAATAAAAAATAAAAACACCTAAGAAGGTGAAAGGGAGGTCAGACGTAATAGGCTTATTGTCCAGAATGGCACCCTGATACTTCTTTTCTTCAAAACCTTTCATGTCTACCTGTTTCCTGTACAACAAAGTCCCAATTGCTGTGGGGCCTCAGCTTTCCAGGTCCTACCGACCTCACCCTTCTCTGCGACCCTCCACATCACTGACATTCCAGCCTCCCTGTTGGCACATTTTGTTCCGGCAGCCTGGCCAGTCCTTCTATTTCTTCTCCATCTATTTTTTTAAAAAATATATTTTATTGATTTTTTTTACAGAGAGGAAGGGAGAGGGATAGAAAGTCAGAAACATCGATGAGAGAGAGACATCAATCAGCTGCCTCCTGCACGCCCCTACTGGAGTTGTGCCCGCAAGCAAGGTACATTCCCCTGAAAGGTACATGCCCACAACTGGAATCGAACCTGGGACCTTTCAGTCTGCAGGCCGATGCTCTATCCACTAAGCCAAACCGGTCTCGGCTATTTCTTCTCCATCTTGAAGATATCTTTCTAGTTGAAAGGAGTCGGCTCCAATATTGTCTGTTCAGTGATACCTCTTTCTGATTCTCTCGGTCAGAATCACAACTTCTCCACGATGTTAATGCCATGCATTTTGGTCTGCAGCCCTGGCCGCACTCCCCTCCCTTACAGACACAGCTTGCTCCCGTTCTGTCGGACAGATCCTGACCAGAAAGAAGGGGAGGATTTAGATAATCCTAGTTTACCAAGACTGGTTCTGCCTTCGGACTTCAATTCTGTTCATTGGCTTTCCGGTTTGATCCTAATGCATAGTCTCAAATTTATAGCTCAGTTTCGGTAATTGGCTTCCTGTTTTATACTTTGTGCCTCAGAAGTTTTTGTTTCCCTGAGTAGACTCTGAGAGTCTCTATAACGTGGGGACTTGTTAGGGCAGCAATTTTTAACCAGTGTGCCGCAATTTTAAAAATATGCAGTACCTGACTATTTAGTCAGGGGCACCGACCTCTTTTCCCTTAGATTGTCAAATAAGAAATGACAACAGCCAACACAACAACAGCTGTCGCATGTGAATGAATCAAAATTGTACCTATTTTTTTTTTTGTCAGATTGACAAAAACAATCATATATTTTTTGGTGTGCTGCAGAATTGTAGTAATTAGTTTATGTGTGTTATAAGATGAAGAAGGTTGAAAATCACTGTGTTAGTCTCATGGCAATCTGCTGCTTCCTTTCTTCGTTGGGGTCTGGCCACTGAGCCCCAGCCCAACAGGAAGGACTCTCCTGTGTGGTGACAGAATGTGCTGGTGCCCTTGTGGCCCCTTTGCTTGTTGCTGTGAATACTAGCGGTCTGGACCCCCTATTTCTGCTCTGTCCAGAGGTGGGGCCACAACACCGAGTTCTGGATGCCCCGCGGTGAGATGGCGTGTCTGAATTTCTCCCCGTCGTTAGTCTCAGTGCTTTCTGGACTCTGCGCTCTGCTTGCCAAACTCACCTCCTCTCCCACCAGAAGTGGAGCCTGTCCTCTCAGTACGTCCCTGTCCTCGTGGACACGGCTATGTTCAAGTTCCAGCACCTCCCAGCGTTCCCTGGGAAGCTGCAGTTGGCCAGGTAGTACCAGATCACGCCCTGAAAGATGGAAAAACTTCTCTATGGCATTTATTTCATTCGAGCTCATGTTTTGGTTATTTGTATGTGTTTTTATTTGCTCTTTGACAGTCAGATGCCACTCATTTTTGTATGGGACAAAGGGCCTAATGCACAACTGCAACCCTGGAGGCATTCAGTGGATGACATGAGGTGGGCTGGGAGTCCCTCGGCAGGATCTTCGGAGGAATGACCTCTGGCTTCCCTTCTAATATCAGCCTAGTTTAGTCTCTGCCGAGCTGTGGTCCTCCCGGTGCGCATGCTGTCTTATATGGGACTCCGTAATCTCTCTTGCCTCTTGTCCATCTGCCATATTCATCTTCCCCAAGAATATAGTCTGACTATGCCAGACCCTACCTTGTGGAAAAGGACTTTCTGGAACTACAAGATTAAAGTTCGAGATTTTGGAGTGACCTACATGTCATTTCAGGGATGCCCCAATTTACTTGTCCAATTTATTTCTATAACTCCTTTGTAGTTCGTGGTGATAGAGATGAAGTGAATAATTGGATTGTCCCCCCACACACTCCATAGTTTCCATTTTTGTGCCTCTGTGTGTATTGTTTCAGCCCTACATCCTTCACTTAGAAAATCCCACTCATCGTTCAAGATTCAGTATGACTGACCTGAAGATTTTCTTAATCTTTGTGGCTAGCAATGATCTCATTGTCCTTTAAACTTTATAATTTTTCTGTTAGATACTCCCCCCAATTTCTTCCTGAATTATAGTTACTTGTGAATTTTTTGTATTATTATATGTGTGTTAATTTAGATAAAGATTTCATTGAAGGCCAGGGTTATTATCAACTCTGTGCTTAATTTTTATTCTTGGCATTTATGATAAACATTCAATAATTATTTGCTAGTTTTATTATTATAAAAACATTTACCAGTTTTTAGGGTAGTTTCTCCACTGAGAGTTTTGTTCTCCAGTCTAAATGTGCATGCTCATTTTCCAAATAGTCATATTTTAAATGTTTCCTACATTATAAGGCTAGAAGTAGGGAAATATAGAATTATAATCAAATTTGAAAATTTGTGGTATTTTTGCCAGAATCTTTCAGTCAAATACATCATCCTGATTTATTTAGAATCTTCTTTGAATCTATCCTAATAAAAGTAATATGCAAATTGACCATCACTCCTTGACACAAGATGGTTGCCCCCGTGTGGACATAAGATGGCCAATACAAGATGGCCTGCAGGGGAGGCCAGTTAGGGGTGACCAGGCCTGCAGGGGAGAGCAGTGGGGGGGGGGGCAGGCCTGCAGGGGAAGGTAGATGGGGAATGGACCAGGCCTGCAGGGGAGGGCAGTGGGGGGGGACCAGGCCAGCAGAGGAGGGCAGTTAGGGGTGACTGAGCTGGCAAAGGAGGGCATTTGGAGGAGACCAGGCCAGCAAGGGAGGGCAGTTAGGGGTAACTGGGCCAGCAGGGGAGGGCCGTTGGGGGGAACCAGGCCTGCAGGGGTGGGCAGTTAGGTCAAGTGCTGGCCAGGGAGTAGTTAGGCATTGATCAGGCTGGCAGACAGAAGCGGTTATGGGCAATCAGGCAGAGGTAGGTGTGTGGTTGGAAGCCCGTAGTTCTGGATTGTGAGAGGGATATCCAACTGCCTGTTTAGGCCCGATCCCTGTGGTCGGACATCCATCAAGGGGTCCCAGATTGGAAAGAGTGCAAGCTGGGCTGAGAGACACTCTGCCTCCTCATGCATTAATTTTGTGCATTGGCCTCTAGTGAGAGATAATGACTTAGAAAATATTTGAATACTTAGAGAAAAAATCTTATTTTTCCATTGAAAATTTTAACATCCTATTGTAATTTTATAGTGTTTCCAAGTGAGTTGTGTTATTTTTAAAGTAACTTTTACACGATGTTTCTTAAATAGTTTTAATGGAAATATTATTATGTTCAAGTATTGTTAAGCCATGATAAAGAATTTCTTTGAGGATAATAGTATGCATCCTTAATGGTCATATTCCAAATTAAATTAATATATCACTTTTCATATAATGTAAAAATCACATAGTGTTATAATTGCACGAATACTTTCTCCTGCATTTTCTGCTATTTTTTATCATTTTTAACATCTAGATATGTAATAAGTTACAATACCTTATTCCCATTTTTGCTTTAAACACTCAAATGATATTTAAATATAATTTGTTTTAAACAATCAAATGACATTTAAAGAAAAGAAAGAAAAACGTCTATTTAGGTAGTTACCATTTCAAGTGCTCTTCCTTTCCAATTGTAGATCCAAATTGCATCTGGTATCATTTAGCCTGAGAAAATTTTACTTTCTTTCTTTCTTTTTTTAATATATATTTTTAGCTGAAACCAGTTTGGTTCAGTGGATAGAGCATCAGCCTTCAGACTGAAAGGTCCCAGGTTCAATCCCAGTCAACAGCAAGTATCTTGGTTGCAGGCACATCCCCAGTAGGGTGCATGCAGGAGGCAGCTGATTGATGTCTCTCTCTTATAGATGTTTCTAACTCTCTATCCTTCTGCCTTCCTCTCTGTAAAAAATCAATAAAATATATTTAAAAGTGTTTTTATTAATTTCAGAGAGGAAGGGAAAAGGAGAGAGAAACAGAAATATCAATGATGAGAGAGAATCATTGATTGGCTGCCTCCCGCAAGCCCTGCACTGGGCATCGAGTCCACAACCTGGACATGTACCCTGACTGGGATTCAAACAGTGACCTCCTAGTTCATAGGTTGATGTTCAATCAGTGTGTCACGTGGGCTGGGCTTTATCATTTCTTATAGTGAAGATCTATTGGCAACATATTCCATCAACTTTTCACTTGAAAATATGTTTATTTCACCTGTTTTTGAAAGATGGTTTTGCCAAATATAAAAGTTCCTAATTAGCAAGAGTTTATTTTCTTCCAGCATTTAAATATTGTTTCATTGTCTTCGGGATTCCTCTCTTTCTTATGAGAAGTAAGCCATAATTTTTTATTGTTTCCTTTATGTCCTGAGTCTTTAAACTCTGGATGCCTTTTAGAATTTCTTCTTTATCTTTTGTTTTTAAAAATTTCTTTATGATGTTGCCAGGCATGGTTTTGTTTTTAATCTTCTTGGAGTTCACTGAGCTTTCTGCATCAGTACTTTGCTGATTTTGGACAAATTTAGAAAAATGTGATCCTTATTTCTTCAAATGTCATTTTCACCCTGATTCTTTCTCTCCTTTTCTTTTAGAATGCTAATTAAATGTGCATTAAACTGCTTGACATTATGCCACAGGCAGTTCAGGTTCTGTTTATTTTTTTAAATCTTTTCTTTTTCTGTGCTTCTATTTAGATGACTTCTATTGACCTATTTTCAAATTCACCAATCCTTTTTCTTTTTATGTCATCCAGTGAATTTTAAAATGTCAAACACTGTATTTTTTTAGTTCTAATATTTCCATTTGGCTCTTTTCTTCCTGAAATTCTCTACAAATTTCCTGTATCTCCTAAAATTTCTTATCTCCTCATCTATCTTATTAATCTTTTTCTATAAATTCTTCAAATATTGTATAGTTATTTCACAGTCCTTTTCTGGTAACTCCAACATCTGGACCATCAGTTGGCTTGTTATATTGACTAATTTTTTCTTTCGACTATGACTCACATTTTTCTATTTTTTACATGTAGTGATTTTTAATTGCATACGCAATATTGTGAAAAAACAACCTAAATTTTTGTCATCTTTCTCTGAAGAGATGTAATTTTACTCTATTACAGGTAGTTGTATTATTGACTGATTACCTGGAGCCTAGGGAATCTTGTTTTTAACCTTTCTTAGAGTAGGTTTATTTTAGTTTTGACATTAATTCTAAGGTAAATGTCTTAGCCTGGTGTGTGTGTGTGTGGGGGGAAGGGGTAAGTAAGGCCTTTTCTCCCTACAACCACCCCAGGATCTTTTTAGTAGCTTAATTTAAGTTTAATTTACACATCCTACAATTCACCCACTGTAAGTGTATAATTCAATGATTTTTGACAAATGTATAGAGCTATGCCACTATAACTACAATCTTGTTTTTTAAAACTATGATATTTATATATATATGTAATATACACATATTACATATATATGTGTTTTATTATATATATGTCATAAAATTCACCATTTTCATCATTTTTAAGTGTATAGTTCAATGGCATTGGGTACTTAATATCCTTCAAGGTTCATATATAACATAATATAATATAATATAATATAATATAATATAATATAATATAATATAATTTCCACTTAATATAATATCCTCAAGGTTCATCCAAATTCTATCATGTGTCAGAATTTTCTTCTTTGTTAAGGCTGAATAATATTCCATTGTTTATATATATTATGTACTTTTAAATCAAAATCCAGTTTTTGCACATTTCCTTCACCTCAGGAAACTTCCTTGTGCCTGATTACAGTCCATTTCCATGTGAAAGGAGAAGTTATGCAGCCCACTGTCTGCTGATTGACTGAGCCTGAGATGAGCTGGTTACGCCTGCCCAGTTGCTTCTGGAGAAACAAGGTCTATCCTGAGGAGAGTCACAGATCGACCCAGCCCAAAGCTGAAGGAAAAGCTCACGTTTTATTTTCTGCAATGAGTTGTGAAGTGTACCAAAGCATCTGCATAGGACTGGGCAAGCTTAAATTCTATGAAAGAACTAATGGGTAAGTGTGTGATGGGATTCATTTACGAGCAAACTAAAGGATCTGCTGGTGTTGTTTGTTTGTGGGGAGAGGAGGCTGGAACCCTTATTAAGCCTAAAATTTAAATATATTTTTTATTGATTTTTCACAGAGAGGAAGGGAGGGGGATAGAAAGTCAGAAACATTGATGAGAGAGAGACATCCATCACCCCACACTGGAGATGTGCCCGCAAGCAAGGTACATGCCCCCAACTGGAATCGAACCCGGGACCTTTCAGTCCACAGGCCGATGCTCTATCCACTGAGTTAAACGGGTCTCTGCAAGCCTAAAATTTAGATGTTCCAGATTTTTGCTGCCTCCTCTTTGGTCTACTAGGATGGACAACTCACACGTATCATCCAGTTTATGCTTAACCACTCAAGTGGCAGCTTCAGGCAGCTTTTCTAATTATCCCTTGCTGAACATAACCGATTGACCATGGACAGTTGTCGGTGAGGCACAACTTTGCCCCTAATGAGAAGGCATAGCTAAATGCTGCTCTGATTATCCTGCTGAAGCATCTTTATTAAGCCTTGAGCAGCCGTCTAATTTAGTTGTGACAGAAGAGGAAAACATGAATAGGATATCTCGATGGGTCAAAATAATTTCAACATACAGACTCACTAAAGGAGGTCTTACTGGAAAAAGATTTACCAATATATAAGCAGAGATTATTGGTGGTTGGTTTATGGATGATTTTTATTTCTCTGTGTGTGTGTGTGTGTTTCTGTACTTCCTGTATTCTAAAATATATAGTACAAATTACTTTTGGACTCAGATACTTTAAAAATGAGGAGTAAAGGAGCCTGGCCCTCAGTGCTTTACCATCGGCATGGACCTGAGGTTCAGAGCCCTTCTTCAGAAAGTCATAAACCACTCCCGAAGACTAAGTCATTTTAAAAAACTCCAACAGGCCTTGAATTGTAAGTTTCCTCTGAAACCTAAGTAGACAGTTCTCATAAATATTGAGAACAGGATGTACAATTCCCTTTTAAATCTGTTTCATGGTCGACATCTGATGAATAAATGCATATGGAAGACTGAGTGAGTGAAGGAATAACAAATTCTGTAGGAATCTTTCAATTGCAAGTTTCTGAAAACCCAATGTAAACAGGGCATTAATAATTACTGTCCCTGGAAGGATAAGGGGCAAGCTGGACTCTGGTTACTTCCTTTTGCTTAACTGCCTATGAATTGGCTTCAGAGTCTCTGTGGCTCCTTTACAGGTGATCCTAGACAGCTCTGGGGTTGCATTCTTAAAGCTTTTAATTCAAAATAAAAGAAGGACTTGGCTTCACTTCCAGTCTGGAAACTCCAAGTAAGTCTCTAATCATCATGCGTCATAACCCATCTTTGTAGCCAGTGTGGGTGGCATTGTGACTGACAGGCTGCCAGAGCCCAGGCGGCTGGGACGAGTCCCTCAGAGAGAGGGAGTGGGAGGTGCCTGTACCAGGAGAAGCAAGGACAGCAGCTGATCAGGCGAACAAAGTCAATACTTTCTTTAAAGAGAAGCATTACTAATAATGAAAATGACAACATTGATGATAACTGCAATTTATTATATTCAGGTGTCATCTGAGTCCTTCATATTCTTTATATCAAAGCCATTAAGAGCAAAGTAATGACTGACAGAAAAGAGGTTAACACTTTAACGGAGTCCAATGGAAAGGGTACAAGTGCAATGAGATGCTTTAAACTTAGACCTGCCCCCTAAAATCATGCTTGGCTTATTGTGTGTTTTTTTAAGAAAAGGGGAAAAAATCATCTGTGAACAAAATGTAGAGCTATGTTGCTGACATACATTTTAACTTACAAATGTATGCCTTCATTGTGACTCTGGCAACTCATCCTTTTCATGTGACTTGATTCTTTTCAAGTTAAGGTAATCCATTAATCATATAATTGAACAACTTAATGTTTTTGGTTTTAAAAAATATAAGTAGCTCTGGCAAGGTGGCTCATACACCTGGAGCGTGGTTCTATACACCAAAAGGTTGTGGGTTTGAGTCCTGGTCAGGTCACATGCCTAGTTTGTGAGTTTGATCCCTGGTCAGGGCACATATAGGAGGCAACTGATCAATGTTTCTCTGTCACATCAGTCTCTCTCTCTCTCTCTCTCTTTCTTTCTCTCTCTCTCTCTGTCTTCCTCTCCCTCTCTCTCTGAAATCAATAAAAACATATCTTAAGGTGAGGATTAAAAAAAAAGTAAACTAATGTTTATTTAAGCAAATCCAGAAATCACGAAAAATCATTTAACCATGTATTCTCATTTGGAAAACATGGACAATATATGACTTGCATTTTAAAAATATGTTTGTAAGGCCAGTCATAGAAAGGTGTGTATGTACACAGTGGTTCAGAGTGTGGGGCCTGGGACCAGACCTAATGCTGGCTTATTAGCTATGTGTGCTTGGCTCTTACCGTTCCGTGCCTAGCTCTGCTCATGTGTGGAACGGAGATAAGAATGGGTTCTCTCTTACAGGGTTTCTGTATGGATTACAGTGCTTCAGCCCAGCAATGCCTGGCTGAATAAACAGTTATTAGTGCTCTGTTTGCTTTGGGCACAGTAGTTGGTTGGTTTCTGTTTTTGCTTTTACGAGAGAACCACATCAGAGAGGAAATGTCGTTGCCATCCTCATTAGAGAGGTTGCATTCATTCCTTGGTTCACAGCTGCCATGGGATATTGGGAAAGTCATTTCATGGGCTTGGGTTGCTGAGGAATTGAGTATCCATACACATTTCACATAATGGACTCTTTTGTATTCCACAGCATTGAAGTCTCCAGTTGAGACTGATGTTCAGTGAGAAGAAGAAGAAAGGATGCCTTATGGCAAGGACAGGAATCAGAGAAAGAAGGAGGGCTGAGTCTTCAGGCCAGAGTATTTGCTACATCAAAGTGATGAGATGGCAGTGGATAATTACTTCCGTTAAATAAAAAGCCCCAAACACCAAAGTAAAATAAAATGAAGTAAAAGGTGCCCTTACATCGACAACAAATTTCAGAGCTAACAGATTGAACTTAAACTTTGCATATTTCAAATGAATCATGTGAGAATATAGATGCTTGAATAATGAAAATACAATTTAATTGCACCTCTGCTTGCTTTTCAGTTACTTATTAAGAAGATAAAGGTCAGTACTTTCTTTAGCTTTGCCTTCCTATGTTAGTTGAAAGTCCCCTTGAGATAGAGATTCAGGAAAGGAAATGAACACAAGTAATGAACCAATACATATTCCTGTATGCTGGTAGCTTTTCCAGGTTATCAATTTTCAATTATATAGGGCATGTGCAGACGGTTAAATACATCAAGATGTTTCTAGAAACCATCAGAGAATGACTATCTTGTTCCAATATATATTTAGGTATCAAGCTTATTCTTTCACTGGTCTTATGTTTAATGGCTTTATTTTCTTAAAAATCCACAACTTCACGGTGAAAACATGGTCATCCTAAGTTTTCTAACTACTTTTATCATCCTATAGAATGAAGGATCGTTCATGAACGTAAAAGCCAGCAAAAGAAATTTGCATTTTGAAAAGGAAAAACTTTAAAACATCTTTTCCTTTGACTACTTTCCCCTTGAGATTAATATCCATGCTTTATAAGACTCTTTTGATATTTGGCCTGTGTGAAAATTCTAAAAGGCAACTTGAAAGTTTTAAATCTCGACTATGGGTAAAAAAGCTTCACTCTTCTCAGAGCATCCACAAAATATAGCTCTGAATTTTTTTCACACTTTTTTTTTTTCTTTAACTTGTCCTGGACCCCACTCATCACCTACTCCTGAGAAATTGAGTTCCTTCAGCAATACAAATGCTCAGGGCACCAAATTGAGGACTTGGATGGAAGAAAGGAAAATCTCCTGTGCTTATGGACAGTATATTCTAAGACTGAAAAAGCTTAGTTTTTTTTTTTAAAAAAAAAAAACAAAACAAACAAAACAAACAAAAAAACCCCACTATACCACTCAAAATATTAGTCAAAGAAATTTTGTAAGATTTTTTGGGAGGGGTCAGTATAAGAACACTTACCTTATAGCTTTATGAAAATATTCCAATAAGATTTAGATTTAAAAAGCTATAAATAACAGTGTTGGATATGTTTGAATTTTTATAAGCTTATAACTATTTTTTCTCCTGTACTATTTCTTTGACACATTAAAAATCATAACTTAGGCTTCTGACGGGTAAAAAAAATGTATTCTGATTAATGTTCAGTCCTGAATTCCAGCACATGATCTTAGATGAATAATGCCACCTCATCCCAAATCAAAGCATGGGAAATTTGCAATTCCCTGGAAGAATTGCAAATGAGCCCATTGTCAAGCTGCCAAAGTAAATGAACAAGATTTAAATTTTTCCGTAATATCTATCAGAAATTCAAATGACTAGTAATGAAAGCTGTCCTTGCTCTCTGTGACATATACAGCATGACAAAATAGTCCGAATATGTCACCTCCCTGATTCTGACTGTTTTATTAAATCCAGGTGGCTTACTCTGTAGAGCATCTCATAGTCTATAAAATTCTAACTGTAAAATAGAAATAAAGCACAATAAATATTTTATGGTATGTTGTGACTACTTGTTCCCTAAAGCTGTGCTGTACCCTTGAGTTTTATAAGAATAGCATTTTGTATAATAGAAAAGTTTGTTTTCCCTCCTTTATGCCCTATTGCATCAAGGATTTGCAGCTCCTAATTGGATGCAGAAGTGAGCGAGGTAGGGGAAGGCACCCTGGATGTAATGGGGGTGTGGCTCATTTCAGAACTAATGGCCTAATGGAGCATTGAATCTCTTTCCCTAACCATTCAAATGTCTGTCCCAGTAGTCTTTCTAACATAAAAGACTGAACATTTATATCATTAAAAATAGATTAATACCATAAATGAAATCCAACTTATTGTTGGCTCTTAGGCTACCGAGTCTCTGGGTGATCCTGGTGTTTCTTGTGCTGTGTCATTCTGGTGATAAGATGGTGTAAAGGAAACTTGTAATAATTCCTTAATGATTTGAAACAAGATTTATTATTATGATGTTCGTCTTGCACTTCTAGACATTACGAAATAGCATAATTTTTCACTTGCTAAGGCCGAGACTTGATGCTAAAGGTCACACTGTAAAATTGTTTGCCATCATGGAAATTACAGTTTGTAAAGGATTTTATGCATATTAAACAGGGGTTAGAGGCACAGCTGATAGTTCTTACTGAGTTCTAGACCAACATTTGACTCCAACATTTCGAGAGAGCTTAGAAAGCTGAAGACAAAATGATAGCACATGAAGTGCCTACTACTTCTGCTTCTGTGTGATGTGGTTTCAGTTTAATTGTAAGGATTGTGACAGTAACTATCATAGCTAACAATCAAACAGTGTTTGTGCAAGCCATTTTTCAGTTCTCATCCTGAATGTTCATCTTTTAGTTTAAAGCTTCTATATTGATTTTTAGTTTCAAAAGGAATTTAAAAAACTTTCCCCCCCTCTCTTTTAAACAGATTAGAAATGTCTTCTCCATGTTTTAAAGAGAGCTCTAAAATCCCTCTAAGATCAGAATTGACCATATATTTGAATTAGCAGTGAAAGAAAACTAACCTTGGGGATAGTCAATGTACTAAAATGGAACCCGTAACAGTTGCTTCACTTTTTGTGTATTTTCAATTATGAACACATGGTTTTCCTGTTTATTTATTACACCTGGTTTTGCATGTATAATTAGCATGTGACAATTAATGTAGGGAAGTTAAGAAGAAACTAGATGATGATCTGCTACCATGCCTGCAGTCATATACTGAGGGGCTGTGCTGATTCTTGTTCCCCCACCGTCTGCACATTTCTTAAAGGAACCATGGATGGCAGAATGATGCTGGATAGACATACAGCCAAGAAGCTGATTTGTGATCATGCCTGTAATTTTACATTCATGAGATGACAGCCACACACATTTGCCCTCCACTCAAACCTCATTAAATCTTTTTACCCCCGAAGACTATGGCCGTTATGATGTGTGCTACTCCGCTGGATTCCCCATTACACATTGCTTTGTGTTATTATTTAACTGTTCGGTGTATTATAATTTTGCCCTTTCAGTTAAATTTTCAGTTCACTGAGGTCAGGAGAAGCATCTTACAAACTGTTTTCTTATTTTCTCTCATGTGCTAGATATTCAATAAACATTTAAAGAGTTAAACAGAACCAAAATGTGGTTGACCACATATAAAAATGTTTCTACATGCTCTGGGAATCAGAGTATTGAAATTCATCTTATTTATTGGCTAAATATGTATAAGTCAAGAAATTATTTTGTTTATTTCAAGCCTTATTAACCCTCCTGATTTACTAGCTTATGGATGAAGAGTTTTTAATGGAGTAAACTTATGCTATGATGTTAATTAGGATACAAAATTGTGTACATATACTAAATCATTTTAACTAGTATAGGGAAAAGGTAGAATCATCTATCCCTGGATGATTATATGAAAACTTTCTCTTTTTTGACTTTTCTAAACTTAAAAAAAAAGTTGATCTTTACATTTACTTTTATAATCAGAGGAAATGTAAAAGAAAAACTCCTTTGCAGACCTTGTGTCTGAGCATTTGTAGGTATATAGTTAGGTATGT
The DNA here is from genome assembly GCA_004026805.1 of Lasiurus borealis. Classification (NCBI taxonomy): domain Eukaryota; kingdom Metazoa; phylum Chordata; class Mammalia; order Chiroptera; family Vespertilionidae; genus Lasiurus; species Lasiurus borealis. Next base: position 28,113 of record PVJN01005372.1, read on the forward strand.
GTGTGAGAGAGACTGAGAATTTTCTCTTTAAAGTAAAATAAGGTCTAACAATAAAAATATTTAACTAAAGTTGAGTCATGGTTCATTTCTATTCTACCAAGACATGTTTAGGAACTTAGACATAATAAAAGTAATTTTATTCAACATGTTATTAACCAGTACTCTAGCTATATATTTATTATATATGCATATCTCCTTCCTATATTTGTAACATCTCTCTCCAATCTCTATTTTAATACAAAGCAAGTTCCAATTTCTATGATAAGAGATGGGTTCTAGGAAATCAAATATCAGAATTAAAAGGCATAATAGCAATTCCCAGTTGGCAAAATGCTAGAAAGCAATATATTTTTTATTGTTTGTGTTCATATTTATGAGCAATCACTCAGCAAAATTAGATTTCTGTACATATGCACTTATTATTATTTAGCTTCTTTTTCCTTCCTCTTCAAAAGCACAATAGGACATTTGAGGAATTATAAAGTGATAATACTGGTTGCAAATAATTTTGAGCATCTAACTCCAACTGTGCGGTTTGCTGCAAGGAGAGAGTTAAATGGTATCCACGCTCCGCTCTTGATACCAGTCTAATGGCGAGAGGGACAGACAGACATTCACAGGTTGTTGTAAATGTGCTCACTACTCCAGCCCAGAATGTTGTTGTGAGCTGAGAAGCACTGTCTCCTCTCCCTCTATGTTAGTTCAAGGTCATTTCTATTGGACATCCCTTTGGCCTTTGGAAGTTCTCAGGGATGAGTGCTACATATTTAATAAGCATTTATCCTGCTCCTGGTCTCTGTCTGATTTTACGTGAAGGCCCAGTTCTTGGAGTCCAGAACAGGTTTGAATCCTGGTCCTGTCACTGTATGAGTTTGGGTTGAGCCTGTTGCTGCATCTGTGAGGGGCTGCAGTGAAGGTCAGTGGAAGTTTCTGGCACCAGACCTGGCCGGGCTCGGTACTTCAGGAGTGTCGCTGTTGGGTATCAGCCACAAATCCCATGTGAAGGAATTAGCATTTTTAAATTTTCTATTGCTCAGTTTCTGACTCTAGGCCTCCGTTTTCGTGCCCCTCCACAACAAGGTTATATGTTTTAAACCCTTATTCGTGGTTTTGCTCTGTGTCAACTCCGTTACTTGTGATAAACTTGCGGTTTGAAAAATTTAAATGGAAAATTCCAGAAATAAGCAATTCCTAAGTTTTTAATTGCTCGCTGTTCTGAGTGGCATGATGAAATGCCATGACGTCCCATGCCTTCCTGACAAGAATGTGAATCGTCCCTTTTTGAAGGGACCCATGCTGTACACACTCCCCACCCCCATTACTCCTGTAGTAGCCAGCATCTTGTTATCAGATTGACGTGGTATTCCAGTGCTTGTGTTCAAGTAACCCTTATTTTGTTAATAATGGCCCCTAAGTGCAAGAGAATAATGCTGGCAATTTGGACACACCATAGCGAAGCTGTAAGGTGCTTATTACCCAGGGTCAGAAGGTCAGAAGGTCAGTAGCCTCACACTTTCACATGCTTACATCATTCACCTCACTGCGCCTCATCATGTAGGCATTGTATCAACTCACATCATCACAGAAGGGTGAGTATGGTACAGTAAGATATTTTTAGGGAGACCACATTCACATGAATTTTATTACAGTACATTGCTATGTGTTCTATTTTACTGTTGTTTATCTCTTCCTGTGCCTAATTTATAAACTTAATCATAGGTATGTATATAGAGGAAAGTTTGGTACTATCCTTAGTTTCAGGCTGGGGGTCTTGAAAGATATCCTCTGAGGATAAGGAGGGACTATTGCATAGGGACAAGGAGTGGCAGTCATTGGAGAATGCGTGGACTTGGCCATTTTTCACAAGGCTCTCTCAGCTTGTCTGTCTCCTCAGAGCTATGAGGATCTTTTGTGAGGCAACCCATGTTCCATCTCTCAGATAAATCAGAGCCACACGTGTCTCTGACATCTCACAGCCTGCAAAGTGGTCAGAGAGCTTGGTGCAAATCCCAACATTGCTTAAGAGCCTTCCCTCTCTTTCTTTTATCCTCAAATATCCTCCCCACATTCTCCCTTTTTTAGTGTCTATAGATATTTTGTTATTTTAAGGGATTAGGCTTTTGCCAACACCACACTGTTCCTAAAGGCAATAAGTTGTCAACCAGCTAACTGGTAAAAAGAGAAAAGGGAACATACAAGAGAACAAAAAACAAAACAAAAAAATTAATATATTCAAGTATTATATAGTAGATGTGTTAAAAAAAATCACAGGAGTAATTCTTTTTTAAAAAAATTTATTTTATTGATTTTTTTACAGAGAGGAAGGGAGAGGAACAGAGAGTTAGAAACATCGACAGAGAGAGACATCGATCAACTGCCTCTTGCACGCCCCGTACTGGGGATGTGCCCATAACCAAGGTACATGCCCTTGACTGGAATCGAACCTTTCAGTCTGCTAACCGATGCTCTATCCACTGAGCTAAACTGGTCTTGGCAATACAGGAGTAATTCTAGTTAGTATTTTTCATAGCTCTGCTGTAGTGGTTTTAAATATATGCTCACGAATTCGTTCATTGCCTAGGTTCAAAAGGTAGAAATTGAATAGAATATGGCAGAAGTGATGCAATGTCATTACTGAGATCAGATCATGAAAAGACAGGGGCTTCTGTCTTGGTGTGTCCCCTCGCTCCCCTTTGGGACACTTGCTCTGGGGAAGCCAGCTTCCATGCTATGAGCTGCTCTCTGGAGAAGTCCACTGAGGAGGACCTGAGGGAGGACAATGACGCAAGGGAGATTGGGAAGATTGTTCAGCCCCAGTTGACTACAGGATGCCTACAGCCCTGCTTGACTGCACTCTCAAGAGGGTCCCCCAGGTACATACATATATCAAACAGGATGGAGCCATAGGTGACTATTTAAGTGCTATACAATTTTTTAATAAACAAAATTAAGTTAACAGTAGAAAATACGTTATATCCATCTCCATTCTGTTAAAGAGGCCATCTTCATGGCTACATATTGAAAAAAAATCACAGTATGAAAATAAGTTTAAATGGGAGGGGAAAAAAAAAAGTGTGGTCCTTTTTACCATTTTATAAACCTGGTTTAAATGAGACACCTCCATTACCCTGCCCAGAACCATCAGCCATGTGTGTGGCGTGTGACAAGCCCTATGCATTAAAACTGTATCTGTCTACAGTTATCATTATGATAATGCTGGTAGAATTACTACGTTGGCTTTTCTCCCTACTCTGGTGTTTATAATCGAAAACATTTCTATAACTTAGAAGTAATTTAAACAGTCCTTCGTTAGAAAAATTACTCTTCAAAGTGTGATTTACAGAGGAGCATTTCAACAGTTATCTCTGTTGTCATAGTAACTTGAGGTTTGAGTTTAATGCAGTGTGGTAAAGTAATAGAATACTAGAGAAATGTTGATGGTATTGGAATGCAGAAAGACACAGACACTACCATTGACATGCAGTAACCTTGACGTGAAACTTATAATAAGCATTTTAAAAAGCAAAAGGCATTTCATTTTAAAAATGCAGCACTGTCACTTGAAGCAAAAACTGCTGAGAGCATAATCCATATGCATGGACAACAGGGTGGTGGAGGCTGAGGGGCAGAGGGACAGGGGCCTATTAGAGGTCAATGGGGAAAAAGGTGGACATATGTAATATTTTCAACAATAAAGATAAAAAACAAAAACTACTGGGAATTTACATGTAGTCTTTTGTATTATAAAAAAATGATAGTTTCTGGTCTTGTATATACGTCATTGTAATTGACACCCCCAAATATTCCATGTTATCAGAAGGATTATTTTGAGCTGAAATATTTGAGATTCAACAGATGCCGAAGGAGGGCTTTCCTGGAGTGGCCCTTATCTGGCTAAAAGCAAAAACTCCAGGGAAATAAGAACTGCCATAAATCCCCTCTTCTGGGAAATTTTATGGCCCTAAAGAGGAGGGAACGTTGGCACCAAGAAAGACCTGCGCAAACAAGCTTTGTAACATAGCCCTTATCTTCCAGTAGTTTCCCCCACATATTTATTTAACTTGCCACAATTTGAAGCCCCTGAAAACTCCTTTCTTTTGCCTTGTATACCACCACAAATTAATGCTCTTTGTTAAAAATTATATATGGGCTCTCATGCTTATTGCTTCTTTGGGTCTTCATTTTCTTTCCTAGGTAGGCCCCCAAGTCATGTAAAAGATAGCAGTAAATAAAATTTGTGTGCCTTTTCTTGTGATAATTTGTCTTTCATCAGTCTAATTTTCAGGTTCCCAGGTAATGAACCTGGGAAGGGAGAAGTAAAGTTTTATTCCCACCCTGCCTAATGTAAAACCTGCACCCTCAGTTTCCCCCTTTCTGGAGCATTTGGTAATGAGGTTCTGGATAAAGATGCGCCAATTTTGAGTTCAAAGGTTTGGCGATTGGAGTAAGGGGAGAGGGGAGAAACGGGGCAATGTAAAATGTAAAATAGAAAAAGGGAGAGAGACTGTGAAAAACAGGCCCGGTCTGCTTCCCCACCTATTCCCTGGTCTCTTGTGTTTTGGGCTTACCTCAAAGGGAATATAGACGAGTCGGATCCTGGGAAGTGTTAGGAAAAGCTCTGTCTTGGTTTTCTATTTTAAGCCTTTCCCTTTCTGAGATAATAAGCAGAGATAGGTCATCGTGAAGAGAGATTCAGTAGGCAACTCCTTTCTGATCCTGAATTCCTGACTAATCTCCCTGGGTCCTGGGACTGAGGACTGACCTAGGTGGAGGTCACTGTAGCATTTCCTGGCTCTTCGTCCCCCTACTCTCTTTTTAAGTAGGACCTCAGACCACAGCAGTGTTTATTCCCATTTGTTTAGACTTCAGATATAATCTGTCCTTCAAATCCAATCATATATAAACAGAAGTTTCTAGATTCCTCTTTTCAGTACAATCTCTGTATTAACAACATCCTCAGCAAGGAGATCAACCTCAGCCATCAGCCGCTATTGTTATTGACATGCCAAATATCCCTAGGGCTTTATCGACCTTCATCTACATAATTCTCTCAGTGATCCCGTGGGATAGGCATTAAAACCTTTATTTGTGGGATAAGATATCTGATGAAACTAAACAAGCATTACAAAGCTTCTCTGTTTTCTGAATTTATCTTGTAAGTGGGTTCTCTCATCATCTGTGTGGAATGCACAGGCCCTGGAGGACTTACTAGTTTTGAACTGTATTTAGTATTAAGCAGCCATATAGTGCACCAAGCACAGTATTTGGTTCATAGATACTCAATAGCTGTTTAGACTGATGGATTGTTATAATGTGTTCATGGACATACTTTACCTGGCCTTATTTTTTTCTGTCATTACACTGTCTAGCTCTAGCAAAATTTTCTCTTGAGCTATTTTGAGTTGTAATGGTTAATACTGGTTAATGGGTTTTGAAGGCGGAGGGGGAGAACCTTTAAAATATTTGTCAGATTTTGTTTATTACTAAAAGTAATAAAAGACCCTAATCTAGTCTCTCTTTTGGTTACAAAATCTTAAATTTGTATGGTGATTGATAGATTTTCAATCCACTTTACAAAAGCACACCACTAAGAGAGCTAGCACACTTTAGAAAGGAAATCTATTTGCAAAGCAGATGCCTGAACTTTCCTGAATTTTACATTAGTGTTTTGAAACACGATTTTTCCATTTTAGTTATTTTTTTAAAATATGTTTTTATTGATTTTTTTACAGAGAGGAAGGGGAGGAGAGTCAGAAACATCGATGAGAGAGAAACATTGATCAGCTGCCTCCTGCACACCTCCTACTGGGGATGTGCCTGCAACCAAAGTACATGCCCTTGACCTGAGAATCAAACCTGGGGCCCTTTAATTCCTAGGCCAACAGTCTATCCACTGAGCCAAACTGGTGAGAGCCATTTTAGTTATTTTAGATGGTGAGTTTGTTAGGTAGGAAGTAGACTTGAGCAGCTGAAGTGGGGCCCGCCCTAGGGTCCTGCCAGTGGTCAGACCATCATTGCCTTCAGACTGTCTCTTTAAGGGCGGCCCAGCAGCCAGTGGACCACCAGGAGGTTCTTGGTGCAAGCTCAGAAAAATGACCTCAGTGAGACCTTGCTAAGGTCCTGGATTAATTAGGGTAAAATTTGCATTGCGGTTTTGACACCCCCTCTCCCTCAGGGTTTTCTGTGTGCATTTATGAGTAAGGGTATGTGCAGAAGAAACATAGTTATATAACTCTTTTCTGTCAATCATATCTGTGTGTAAATGGCAGCATACACCCAGAAAATCCCTCATTTAAACCATATAACACCGGAGTTGGGGTCATTGTTTCTCTCCACTGGTCTGCTCCTTTGCTTGGAGTGTATCTTCAACAAATCCCACTTTGCTTTACTTCATTTTTCATTGACTTAAACTCTTTTCTTCATCGATGGGGAAAACTGAGGTCCCAGCCAGGAACCCCAATTGATAACAAGTTCAGAGTTTGGGTTCTGAAGTTTAGAATGTTTGTTTTTTTCAAAATGCTGCAAGGAAAAAAGGAGCTGGGAACCATGTAACCAGGCCCTGGCGATTTGGGGCTCTGTCGGAATCACTTTGGGGTCTCCGTTCCTCTAAAAGCTACTGAACAGTCAGAAATTGCTTCAGCCTCCCCCTCACCCAATTCCCACCCGCTTCTCCGAGTAGCTACTCCCCCTGGATTTGACAATCTGTCCCTCAGGCGATGCCACCTGATCTAAAGCGCAGACTCAAAAACCACAACCAGAACACGTATTATATTTTAGGAATGCATTTCCTCGCCAGCTTTACCAAAATAACTTAACATGTGAACTTTTTGCTTTAATTAGAGAGGTGTTTTTTGTTAAGTCATTTTCTATTTAAAAGTAAAAGGTCATTATAAAAAAGCATAAAAAAGTCAATACCTTATTTTGCTTAATGATACAGAAATTCGGTTTTTCAACTAATTGCTATTTTAATAGAATCGGGCAGCTCACGAGTAAGTGAAGATACACAAAAATGCAATCTAAAATGCTACTACCTAAAAATGTAAGAGTAGCTATATTTGGCATCACCACAATTGCATTTCCTCAGCCTCTTTGTTCAACTGTTTTAGGTATGTTCATCTGTCGATGGATGGGGTCCATATAACATTTAGACATCAACGTAACATTTGTTTTTAAGCAGCACACTTTTTGCCTATTTTGTCTTTTAAAAAGCACATCGTTGTGCTTTTTTTGTGTGACTGTTTCTACCATCGAAATGCCATTACTGCTACTTTATAGAGTATTATATAAAAAAGGGATAAGATATTCTTAATTGGCCTTAAGAAATATCACCTTGAAATTTAAAAAAAAAATGATGGATAACCATATACATCATGAGACTGAAAATGTGAAAAGTGTTTATGCTGTAATCAAATATAGCTTATAATAAAATGTATCATGTTCATAGTCATGACTGAGCTGCAAACACAGCAAACCTGGGTTTATGTGAATAAATGGAAAGGGAAATTGAGGAGGTGAACTTGCTCTGGGTCTGGGTGTCATGGTCTGTGTGCTTTTGTTGAGGAGAGATGCTTCTGCTGCAGGCTGTTGGTAGCTGACACAGGGCAGAACCTGAAAGACTATACGCCATAGAGTTACCTGTTTCTCTATAATGATAGCTGTCTCCTTTCATTGAGAGGCAAAAGCATTGTACTTGAACTCATTGTGATCTGCACTATGAGGTAAAGGACTATTCTATAGCTAATTATGTCTAATTCCTCAGTAGAGAAACAATTAAGGATTGATTTTACATAGTGCACTGTGCTAGGCTTTGCTGGGAACACAAAGATGAGAATGATCCAGTTTCTAACATACCAATAATTTATTTAAACTACCTGCCTAGGCCACCTAATTCTCTATCATTGACTTTAATGATGTCCTCTCAGTTACACTAGCAAAACGCAAAATGGTTTAAGTAGAATTTAATGAAACTTTTTTTTTCTTTTGTTAATCCTTACCCGAGGATATTTTTCCATTGATTTTTGGAGAGAGTGGAAAGGAGGGAGAGGGAGAGACAGAGGAAACATTGATGTGAGAGAAACACAATGATTGGTTGCCTCCTGCACACACCCCAACTAGGGCCAGGGAACCTGCAACCAAGGTACATGCCCTTGACCAGAATCAAACCCAGGACCCTCTGTCCAAGGGTTGATGTTCTATCTAATGAGCCAAACTGTTTGGGCTAATGAAACTCTTAATCCTTCTATTGGGAAAGAAAATAGATTTATGAACACTTTCCCCCAACCTCCTCCATTCTCACTGGATCTTTACAGGCATAAGGAGAGTAACCTAAGGTAGAATTTAAGTAAATTTCTCTTTCACTATTAGCTCTTCCCTTCCCCTTCCCATTGCCTGCACACATCATAGTTTAAACTTTTACCAACTAAAAATCATTTGGGTGGCCAAAACCCCTTTGGCTCAGTGGATAGAGCGTCGGCCTGCAGACTGAAGGGTCCCAGGTTCGATTCCAGTCAAGGGCATGTACCTTAGTTGTGGGCACAACACCAGTAGGGGGCATGCAGGAGGCAGTTGATGATGTTTCTCTCTCATCAATATTCCTAACTCTCTATCCCTCTCCCTTCCTCTCTGTAAAAAAATCAATAAAATATATTTTAAAAAATCATTTAGCTGGACAAAACTTTTGGGAGTTAGGTAACTCTTTATATATCTCTCTAGTTCATTTACAAATATCATTTATATTCATATGTCATCATACTATTCAATATCTGACATAAATGAAAGAAATACAAGTCGAACAATGTATTGGTCATGAGATATTTTAAGAAATGCAAGTTGAATGAATGAAGGACAGCATAAAGGATGTGAGTCAATATAATCGAATTGTTTTCCTTCTACCATCTAGCTGAGATCCAATGAATGTAATTGGGGGTTTTCATTTAGCATTTAAACAAAATGCAAAATGTAGAAAGAGTGACAATTTGACATAATGGGCAAATGAGCAGGAGGGTCAGCGGGTAGCCAGAGGGAGCATAACCCTGACTGGAGAGAACTTGGCTTGGAAGGGAAAAAGGAAAATTGGACAGATACATGCAAAAAAATGAAACTGGACCACCAACTTATACCAAAGACAAAAATAAACTCAAAATGGATACAGGACTTAAACATTAGAAGGGAAAACATAAAAATACCAGAGCAATCCACAGGCAGCAGAATCTCAGACATATGCCGAAAGAACTTCTTCACTGATACTGCTCCAAAGGCAATGGAAGCTAAAGAAAAAATAAACAAATGGGAATACATCAAAATAAAAAGCTTTTGCACAGCAAAAGAAACCATCAACAAAACAACAAGAAAGATCACTGTATGGGAGAACATATTTGCAAAAGTTATCACTGATAAAGGTTTAATCTCCAACATCTACAGCCAACTTATACAACTTAATAAAAGGAAGATAAATGATCCAATAAAAAAATGGGCAATGGACCTAAATAGAACTTTTTGAAAAATGACAGAAGGAAGGCCAAGAGATACATGAAAACATGTTCAAAGTCACTAATTATCCGAGAGATGCAAATCAAAACGACAATGTGATACTATCTTACACCTGTCAGAATGGCTATTGTCAACAAATCAACAAACGACAAGTGTTGGCGAGGTTGCGGAGAAAAAGGAACCCTAGTGCACTGTTGGTGGGAATGCAGACTGGTGCAGCCACTGTGGAGAACAGTATGGAGTTTCCTCAAAAAAAAACTAAAAATGGATCTCCCATTTGACCCAGCAATCCCACTCTTAGGAATTTATCCCTAAGAAATTACAAACACCAATCAGAAAGAATTTTTGCACCCCTATGTTCATAGCAGCACAATTTACAATAGCTACAATTTGGAAACAGCCTAGGTGCCTGTCAGCAGATGAGTGGATCAGAAAACTGTGGTACATCTACACAATGGAATTCTATGCTGCCATTAAAAAGAAGGAATTCTTACCATTTGCAGCAACCCGGATGGAACTGGAGAGCATTATGCTAAGTGAAATAAGCCAGTCAATGAAGGAGAAGCACCACATGATCTCCCTCATTTGTGGATAATAAAGAACATTGTAAACTGATGAACAAAAGGATAGATACAGAGGCAGTAAAGCATCAAACAGACTGTCAAATTATAGCAGGAAGATTAAGGAGAGGTGGGGTAGATAACAGATTAATCATAGGACTTGTTTCCATGTATATAAGCATAACCAATGAACATAGATACTGGGGGTTTGGGGTACACCTGAGAGGGAGGGGGGCAATGGGGAGATATTTATACATGTAACACAATAAAAAAAAAGATAGTTGATTTTCACTAAAAAAAAAAAAAAAAGAAAAAGAAAAAGGAGCCGAGATAAGGGAAGAAAGGGGGCTGGGAAGAATTTGTCCAGAGGCAGCCTTTTCTTATCTAGGCCAAGTATTGTACAATTAATCTCTGCCCATCTTCTCAAAGACACCGAGTCTTGTTTTTCTTCAGAATACTGGAGAGGTGAGATCAGAGCAGGAGAGAATGGAGGCCACTTCCTTGGAGAACCCTAATAGATGCAGGGACATTGGTGCTAGAAGTCGAGCTAGAAGATGTGCTAGAATGGCCCTGGCACTCTGACACACTTACTTGATCATGGGCCCAACTGATCAGCAACTTCAATATGAAGAAGCATTTCAACAAAATGCATTGTCTGGGGACTCTTATTAGCGTAGATGACATGTAGGGGGAAAGGAGATTCTTCGTTAGCGGTGTTCAGGCCCCTTTAAGCTCATGGACTAACCTGCATAGCTGCAATGGAGGAGACCTCAGGGGAAGAGTTTTTTATTGCTGGGTCTGGTAGGAGAGGAGTTTGGAACTCACTCGTTTGTTACACTTGGAGAATGAGGTTTTGCCTATATTTAGGAACCCAGCAATGTTATTACTTAAGAAGTACGGAAATGAAAACCACAGTGGATTGGCTTGTAGAATGAGGATGAAAATAACAATGTCTTCAATTTATGTTGTTCCTTTAGTGTTTTCCAAGAGGGTAAGTTATTTCACCCCACGGATCTCAGGTTCTTCATTAAAAGAATTCACAATTCTGTGTACTAAGCTTGCCTGGCTGATTGGTAGCACAGCCAAGATTAGAAACTAGGTCTTCGTCTTTGTCACTCCAGTCTCTTCCCCTGACCTGCAGTCCAAGGCCACAGGAAGGAGAGAGATAATAATAGCACAGCTATTAAAAAAAAGGGGGGGCAACAATAGGAAAAGAGATCATTGAATCATCACAGGAAGTATAAGGATGGAAGAAAATCACAATCACAAAGCAAAGTCTGTTATTAAAATCCAAAATGTCTGCTATTTAGCATAACACAAGGTAAAGAGGAAGGTGAAGTTAGTATGGAAGTTTTTGGCGAAGGCAGGTAATGGTCAGCGGAGGCTTTAATGGTATGCACAGTTCTTAGACGCAAAACTCTGGCTGCAGTTTCAATAACATAAATAGAAGAAATCTTCACTTTCATTTTAAGAAAGGCTGTCAAAAGCATTCATTAGAACCAAAACTGAAATGATGAAGAAAAATCAACCCAGTCATCACTAGTGTATCGGCCTTCTACCTTCTGATAAGAGTAACGGTGTTTTGCGATAAAATCCTAAAGGTTAAAATAACATAGAGAAATATGCAACTGCGTTCTAAGTCACTATTTCAGCACAGAGGACTTTTCCCTGGGAAACAATTGTGATTTTCTCCTGAAGGATTCTATATCCCTGTTAATCCCCATGTCAGAGGATCTGTGAAATTAATAAATGCTTCTCTGTGAAAGATACCGATATAAAATGCAACACTAGAGAATCTTTAAAAATCCTTACCCAAGGATATGTTTTCATTGATTTTAGAGAAAGAAAGAAAAAAAGGGGGGGGGGGGGAGAAATAGCAATGTGAAAGATAAACATTGATCGGTTGCCTCCCATACACACTGGGAGGCTTTAACCCATAATCAGGGTGTTGGTTGCCAGGAGGATGCTGCAGCCCACTGAGCCACACTGGACAGGGCGACACTATAGGTTTTTTATTCTTATGGTCATTTAAGAGTTCACAATCCTGTACCTGGGATGAAGGAAAATTTGGGACATGTCAGCGTTGGAGATGCTCAGTTGGATGTGACTGCAGTTAGATGGCATTTAAAGCTGTGGGTCTGGGATGAGATCAGCCCGGCAGAGGGTATGGATGGAGATAAGAAGAAGAGCTGGCAGAGTCCCGGGCATGTCAACAACTGGAGTCTGAGCCTGCAAAGAAGAGGAGCCAGCAGTGGATGCCCCGAAGGAGAAGCTAGTGAAGGACGAGTAAAACTGGGCAGGCTGAGTAGCCGCAGACGCCAAGAGAGAAGAGCTTCCAGAAGAGGATACTGTCCCAAGTGTGGACTCCTGCTGAGAAATGTGGTCAGATGACCACGGACAAGGACCCTAGGATTGGTGGCACTGAGACCGGCACTGCCTTTGACGAGAGTGGCTTTGGTGACGGGAAGGAAGTGAAGCTCCCTGCGGTATAATGAAACGTGAAAGAGAGCAGGGAAATGGGATGGAACCTGGAGGGGTTTCTCAAAGGAGGCATTTTTTGTGTTTTCATTTTAAAATACATTTTTATTTATTTCAGAGAGGAACTGAGAGGGAGAGAGAGAAGAAACATAAATGATGAAAAAGAATCATTTATCCATTGCTTCCTGCATGAACCTCCCCTTACCTCCCCCCCCCCACCCCTCCCCCAGGAATCAAGTCTGCCTGCAACCCTGGGCCTGTGCCCTGACAGGGAATTGAAACATGACCTCCTGATTCATAGGTCGACAACCAACCACTGAGCCACGCCGGCTGGATTGATAATGTTAATTCTTAAAGAAAGTGTTCCATCTTTATAGTTACAAAATGGAAATGCTGACTAATTATGAAAGTCACTTCTGTGTTGGTCAGGAAATCCTTTGTATATGTGAAACTGTTCACTTTTCAAGAAGAAACTGTGTGTGAGAGAATAATATCATGTATGTATGGCTTAGCTCTCTTATGTAACCACCGCCTTAAAACACTGTGGGTTATAATACTCATATATTGTAGCTCACACGATTGTGAGTTGGCTGGGCTGGGCTGATCTCAGATGTATCTGCTCATGTCTCTGTGGGTTTGGCTGTTGGCTCTGCTCTAAGATGGGCTTGACTATAGCATCTGATCTGGGGAAACTCTACTTTATGTGTAATTCATCCTCCTACTGAGAATATAGGCTAGCCTAGACATTCCCTTTCTTGGTGATGAAAGAAGGTCAAGCTCTTTGGCATACTTTATACATTGGCAAATCACATGACTGAACTAGGGGTCAAGGGGCTGGGAATATTATTGTAGAACTGCAATCTCATGGCAAAGGGCAAAGCTGTATGAAATTGGGGCCATTATTACAATCTATCACATATTTTGAAAGCTATAGAGGTGAAATATAGCTAAATTTAGTTATTATTAAACATCTTCTCTTTAGAAGACTTTTCACTTTCATCATTATTCTATTAAAAAGCGTCCTTTAAAAAGTCAATTTCACACAAAATTAATGATGCTTGCTCTTAGTCACCAAATAAACATTTCTTTAGTCCAATAGTTAATTTAATTTTTGTTCCCCAACCCCCAAAACCTAATTGAAATCTGAACCAAGGATTTTCAGAATAAGTGTGTACCATGTATTTTGTTTGGCTATTTTTGCTCTGTAGATGAAGAATGATTGAGAGCCCAATTTTGAACCAATATTAACATTTCAGATGTATAATTACCTGCATTATCCTCTTTCTACTTTTTCTAATATCACAAAAGCTTTTTCTTTATGGTAAACAAAGGAAGGAAAAAAACTAATGTAGAAGTCAGACCTGTCATCTCAAATATAGATTAGGTTTTCTTTCACAGTTAGAGTAGTGAATAGCATGAAATACAGATTTCTTATAAGAACTTTATTTCTTTTCACTATCTCAAGAATTTAATTAATTCAGCAGTCAGGCATTGAGTTTCTACTTAAAAAGTAGCAGCTCCACCGAGATAAATAGTTTCCTTATATTTTTCAGGAAGCAAGTAAAATTAAATTACTGATATATCTTTGCAAAGATTTGTTTTGATAAATCAAAATTTCAAACCAGTGTGCAGTGTTAGTATGTGATGTTGGACTCTGAAAGGATTATTTAATTTGTGATATGTAAGTTTTATCTGGGGACAGCTTCTGTGGAACACTGTGGTTTTTATGAATGTCTTTGGAGATGGTTGATAAGAAATTTCAAGTTTAAGATGAGCATATATGAAAGGATATGCCAGGTGAGTGTGAGAAGAGAGGGCTCTCCAGTCTGGGGTGGAGCACTACCTGATGGTTCAAGGAAAATGGTGAACAGGGTGATAGTATTCTCTGCCCTGAGTCCCCCTTTCAATGAACCTCTTTTTACTATTTCCCCAGCTCCAACACCATTGATTTCTTCTTCTGCGTAAGGACCTGATACCCTAATGATTACTCCCACTCACCTTCCTTAAAACGGGTACTATATTGATCATTTTTAACAACCATAACAATTTTTTTTAATCTTAAACAAAGAAAACCCTGGTTTGTGGCATAGGTCCTTTTCGGAAGTGTGAACGTTCCACTTGCTGCTGATTTCAAGTTACTGATGTGCCAACCCAGATGCAGAGATGGGAAGAGATTCACACCGTTCACTCTGTGAGCCAACGCCAACACATCGCTGCTGAAGACCCAGCCCCCAAGTGGAGGACACACTGGCTTACATAGAGAGGTAGTGAGCAGCATGACATGCAGACCTGAAAAAAGATGGCCAGGCTTGTGTTATGTGTTATTTGGGGACTGGTGTACAGGGCGGGTTGTAGTCACACATTTCCAGCCCCCAAAGATCTGCACAAATTTACTACTTTCCTCTCACCTTTGATAAGTTTTGTGTTTTTTCTCTCTTTCAAAATATAGATACAATTGCAGTTTCTATTCAGAAAGATCTCAGGTTTAAAAACAATTTCACTCTGCATCATCACAACAGCCACATGCTCACCCTCCCCTGGAGAGTCAATGACACGTGAATGATAGTTTTTCATTTTTAATGCCCTCATTGAAATCAGGTCCACCGGGAAGGGTCCCCGTCACACTGACCTCCCACAGCAAGGTGATTCATGAGCTCTAGAGATGGATAGCTACACTGGATAAAGGTGACAGACTCGCTAGGGTGCATGAGCTCTGGTGAAGGTGACAGGTGGATGGGTGTCCCAATTCATACTTTGGCAGCTGCAAGATAGCTTTTTTTTTTTTTAAACAGAAGCAAAATAAAACTGAAAATAGTATATGAGTCTGTAGCAATGGCAAATTGTATAATGAAATTTATGTAAGTCTCTAGTTTCCATGGAGTTGAGAAAATGCCTCTTTTTGCTTCTTTTCTCTGTGCCCAAGCCTTTGTGCTTTGTTTCCTAACAACTTGCTGCGGAGGAAGTGGGCTGCTCATCAGCTCCTATAATGAGCTGAGGGCAAGGGTTCGTGTGTGATGGGCTGGGTTTTTCTGTGTGTCGTTTTTTTTGGTGCTGATTTCATCCTCAAGACACCAGAAGTTCAATGCATGAGTATTTTTGTCTTATAAAAATAATGACAACACAATTTACCAAGCTCCTTTCCTATAGTAGGCAAAATGCGAGGCTCTTTGAATGCATTATATTAACTTAATAATCTTATTTGGAGGTGACAAGGGGAGAAAAAATATGCATCTTTCCAAGGTGTATCTAATATACATTGGGGCAAAATTTTTCCTTTAGGAAAAGCAATCAATGATTTTGAGTGTGACACAGAGAGTCCTGAGATCGCATGGAGACAATCTGTCAATCCTACACTCAGAAACTCATTTACTGAATCTATTTACCTATTGTTTTTTTTTTTTGCATGCTTGTTATCTCATTTTCTACTGATGACGGAAGGGGCCATGCTCTAGTCAACCCCTAAAGCAAACCTCTGCTTGTAGAAGAACTAGAGAGGCAGGATGTTTGTCTGAAAGGTTTATGGAATGGAGCCTGACAAGTTGTTCTCATTCATAAGGAATGATTTCATTCTCAAGAGACCAGAAGGTCAATGCATGAGTATTTCTGTCTTATAAAAGCAATGACATACAATTTACCAAGCTCCTATCCTGTAGTAGGCATTATTCATAACCCTGAGAAAACAGGGTTAGGAGATCACTCATACATTCAGTAATGTGTAGGCATGGTGCATCTCCCAGTGAAGTGATAAGAACCACCGTCTACCTGGAGTGTGCATGATAAAGCCATTTCTTTTCTTTTCTTTTTAAATGTACATACCATAGCCTTGAATAATGATATTACAGAAAAAAAAGCCATAGTCTTTAATAATGATATTACAGAAAAAAAACCTACATAATTGATTAAATGGCAAACGAGTTTGTTTCTATGTAGTGTGAAAGGGATACTAAAGCAGTGACTTCTGTTTTATTTTATTTTATTTTATTGGGACTTGGTTATGTGATCTTACGTAAATTATTTTTTCTTTATTTCTTCTTTTTTAAAATTTTCTTTATTGGTTAGGCTATTACATATGTGTTCTTATTCCCTTTCGTCCAACCCCCTTACCCCCTACTAATGCCCTCAACCTCCTGGTGTCTGTGTTCATTGGTTATGCTTATATGTAAGCACACAAGTCTTTTGGTTGATCTCTAAAGCCATTTCTTAATCTTCATTTAACACATTCATCTCAGAGATCCCAGACCCCCCTCATCAGTATTGGGGCTGCTTCCCCTCCTAAGGTAACAACAGACTTCATGGAGCTTGATGAACCTCAGTGCAGCAGGATTCCTGCTGACATCCTCACTGCCCAGTTTCTTACTGGTCCCCCAGTTTGGCTCTAGTTTTCTATGCAGCGGGTGTGGGAATCTTTGCTGGGACTGGGACCATATCTGCCTGAGGCTCACCATTTCTGCATGTACCCTGTAGCTTCCACTCTAAGTTCCTGCTTTTTCCTGGACAGTGTGGGTGTGAGTGTCTACTGGTCACTGGATCTGCTGACTGATTCATTTCTCCTCTCTTTCACTCCATTTTTCCTCATTTCCCTTTCTCATTTCTTTCTGCCCTCATGTTTTCTTTCCTTTTTCTTTCCAAGACCCCTGAGAAGTATAATATTTTTAATGGCTGAAGCTCTAGGAAAACAGCTTTGGGGTCTATAATATAATATAAATTTGTCCCTCTGTCTTACAGAGGGGCTCAATGTGAAATGCAGGGAAGAAATCACATGTTGTTATCATAAAAGCACACAAAATTATCATAAAAATTGTCGTTAAGATATTTGTTAGAATAGCCAGTGATGAAAATTAATATACCTCATTTCAAAGGGGAAGAAACATCAAGAAACTTGAGTATGTAACCTTGAATCAGCCTAGATGTGAAGCCCTGACAATTGTCAGGTGAGTTTTTCGTTTAGGCGTGTGACTTACCCCACAGACGCATGGCTGTTTTCATGATATTCCTACTCAGCTTATTGCCCCTTCTTCAGTCTTCATTAACCCACTTGGTGCAGTTGCTATTAAACAACCAGGACTTCAGTGACTCATAAGAAACGCATCCCTATTCTTAAGTGTGGTATGGGAGGCCTTGAACACTGTGACAAATAGTTATAGCTTATATGTACCAGAATCGTATTTTCCAATGTAGGGCTATAAAAGCCCTTTGCTTTCTGCTAGATCGGTTTCTTATGGAGGGTAATTAAGTCCAAGAAATGTCAAGAGAGAAGTTTTTTGCAATTTTGCATAGCTCAAGCCTTTTGCCCACAGCATGCGAAGGTCTGAGATTTTTAAGAGAAATTTGTCCCTAAAGCACTGAGCTGCTTGTTTATGATATTTCCCGTTCCCTGGTTGCATTTTCTTTTTGAAGGAATAACCTACATAATGTTATCATTTATGTGAGTGTCCATGGACACAATACTTGTATCCATTGAATGCTAAGCATTTAGACTTTCAGTCTCCATTTCTGGATAGGTTTTCCTTAGCATTGTCAGCAATGATGTGTGTGTGTGTGAAGCAATGTATTTGAGATACACAATGAGTCAATGGGATGTCACTAGAAAATGAAAAAGAGCATCAAAGAAAGAAAGTGGTTCCAAGAAAATCTATGACACTGGCTGTCTGATCTGAGAACAAAGAAAGAATTAGAATCGGTACATTTAAGAGAACTCACATAAGTACAAAGTACATTTAATATGGAATTTAAAGACAAACTTTGTTTATATACTTGATAGAAACAACAACAATGAAGAGAGAGTGTCAAAGACTTTGTAAGTCTTTATTGTATTTAGTGTTGTTTTATTTATATTTAAGAGCAAACTAACTCATTATACCTTTTTGTTCCAAGTACATTATTATATGTCTTTATAAGAAGCACTGATGGTTTGGAGAGATGGGTGCCTGGGACTCTCAGTTTTCCAGGGGCAAAGCTCTGGACCTGATTGCAGAAACTAGAAATGAGAACGCTGAAAGAAGCCATTGTGTTGGTTTTCAAAGGATTGGGAACGCTCTAGCACATCTCTCCATATATCCCTCCCCAAAACTGGCCACTGTCTGAAATCCGAATTTTAGTGCTAACACACCTTAGAGGGGTAGCTTTTTAAGCACAGACTAGGGATTCACCCTTTCTTGTGATGCAAGGGTCAGGAAACAGTTTTCAGAATCAGGCAGAATGCTTATCTGATGGTGCTGAGAGTCCAAGGCAACCTGAGGAACATATGGAAGGAGCCTTTGGCGGCGGGTATATTTCAAATGTGAGCTTTAAAGGCAGACACGGGCTTAAACTGCGCTCTATGACTTCTGGCTTGCATCCTTCTGTAAGTCATTTACCCTCTCTAATTCTGCCTCGAAGCAGGCACTAACTAAATAGATATTCCCTCCTGTTTCCCAATTTCCTGTAGAGCCAGCCCCACATTCTTTTCCCTAGGCCAATTTTTCACCTTCCGTCATCTAGTGGCTGTCTTTGTTTTATCTGTCGTACATGTCACCGGTGAAGATCGCATCATTTTTCCCATCTGTGTGAGAGACATCTTGTCCTCTCTGTTTCTCCCATACATCCCAACCACTAACTCTGTTGTGCTGACTGATTCCCTCGTGGGTTCTAGTTATTCATCTCCAAGGACTTACTGGTGTTTACATATGGATGCTCTGCCATCTCATCAAATTCATCATTGGTTTCATCTCAAATTGAATTTACCACCTTCTCCCCAGAGGTGATTTTCCCTTCCACTTTTTAAATGTCAATTTCATCATTCTTCCAGCCATCCTGAAGAGAACTATTAGAATTATCTTTGATGTCTCCTTCTCCTTCACATCTTTTAGATTAGGCTCTGAATGCCACGGATCGCTGCCCCTGCCTCCCCTCCCCGCAACCATGCTCTTTGTAGCCATTATTTCCCTTTTCTTCTATCTTTTCACCCATCGTTTACTCATCAATCTATGGAGCACCTTCTGTGTGCCATTGCGGCAAGTCTAATTGAATTTTTATCTCACTCTATCCTCCTCTAGCAATCTTGTAACTGATTACGGAAGTTGGAATCTGGAGCTAGATTACCTGGTTTTGCAAATTTCTATCTGTAGGACTTTGAGCAAGTTACTTTACCTCTCTTAGCCATAGAGTTCTTATCTATTAAGTGGCAATCATGATAGGGTTTTTAGGAGGAATAAGTGAGTTAATGTACCTGTGAGCTATTTAGGCCAGTGTCTGGCACATAATAAGCATGGCATAGATGACAGATATTAACGGGGTTCCCTCTCTCTCTACTTCCTTTCTTTGTAGTTCATCCTTCATCTGATTTTTCGAATTTGCTTTTAGCAAAACTTCCTTCAGGTCAGTTTCCAGTTTAATGAATTTTCTTCCCTACAGGATAAGATCAAAAGCCCGTATATCTTTTCTTGGGCAGGGGGGTGGGGGGCGCTTTCAATACTAAGTTCTTTCTTTATTTTTATTGTTTAACGTATTACAAATAGCAGTACATATGTCTCCTTTTTTTCTAATTGACCTTCCCCCAGCCACCCCTACACGCTGCCCCCTCCCCTCCCTGGCACATGCTCTCACCTCCTCCTCCCAGTATATCTTTGATCCCAACCTCACCTCCCGCTATTCACAAACCCTGCCCTCCTGCCATTGTGAACTTCACTGTGAGGGCAGCACTTTACAGTTTTCAGGGCCTTCCCAGTGTTAATGGCTTTCCCATGCCTTAGGGTTCCAAATAGCATTTCCTCCACCACCCCCTGCTTGCTCTCCACTCCTTATTTAGAAAGTCTCTTTTCCCTCACCCCACATTTATGTGCCCCAAATCTTCCTATCTTTTCAGTTTCAAAGGGTCCTTCTTAGGCCACTCGGGTCCTCAACGAGAGCTCTTACTAGTACCCGGTTTGTTCTCTTTACTTACTACAGCGCATCGTACCTACTTCTATACTTTGCAGTCTCTCTTACCAGATTTTGGATCCACATCATCGAGGGCAGAAATTGACGATTTTTTTCTACAAAGAGTCTGGTAAAAAATGATTTTTATGAGCCACGCTGTCTCTGCCACCCCTGTCAGCTACTCAGTTCTGCCACTGGGACATGAAAACAGCCACAGACAATATACACATGAATGAGTGTGGCTGCTTTCCAATAAAACTTTATTTCAATAAAGTTCTCATAAAATTTATTTACAAACACATATGGCAGGCTGGATTGGGCCTTTTGGATGTAGTTGCCATCCTCTGGACTAGGGAAGTATCTGTTCTTATACTGAGATGTTGAATGAAATGCTATTGATGGAGTAATTTCAAATGTGAGAAGATTTCAGTTGGATTCTAATGGGACTATGACCATCTCCACCTGGCTGCACTTGGAAAGCCACAGAATGCTTGCTGTAAGCATCCCTGCTTTTCATAGAAATACTATCTATACTCCTAATAGAGCAGAAAGATGGGAGGAGAGGGAAGGGTGGTTGCCAGGAGGAAAGCCTCATCACCATGGAAACAGCTTTCTGCATTCCCACATTGGTCTGTGAACACCAGCTGGTTCATAAACAGCCCAGAGGCATCTGAACTTACATTATGAAGAAGTGGCTTTTGACAATATTCAAAAAAATGCATTTGCCTTGGGGACTGGCTCATGAGTTCCTGAATGATTTTTCAGAATACCTGAACACCACTATTTTCTAAACAGTCTTGGGAGATTTTAAAAACAGACTAAACACAGAAAACAACAGTGATTGAAGATTATCTATCTATCTATCTATCTATCTATCTATCTATCTATCTCTATCCCTATATCTCTATCTCTATATCTAAATTTTCTTTCAGACAGCAGATAGTGCTAGGCAAGCATGGCAAACCAGATTTACCATTTTTTTACACTTTGTTACTTCAACAAATGGGGTAGGAAAACATTCCATATTATGCAAAGCTCCCCAAGATTCATGAAACCATTTGAGAGTTTTGTGTTTTTTTCTTCCCAGAGTTTCTTGCTCAATTTCAAACAGTGACCATTCCAATTACGGTCTTCCAAATGGAAAATTACTCTTCCTAAAATCCACCTCCCCTTTATTTGCCATGTAATCAACTGCAAATCAAACCTCTTTAGATACAGCATGTAATAATTACTTCTTATAATTGATTTGTCTCAAATTATAAGCCCTTTGTTTTCCTGTGAGGAGGGATGCTGGAAACTAAAGAAATCAGGCTAATGCCAACTACTGGGAAATACTAATAGTGTCCAGATAAATGAAAGGCTTGTTAGAATGCAAGGATGCTCAATTTTAAGGAGAGATAATAGAATTAAGTTCCAATTGAAAACATCAATGATTAGACTCGAGCACTCAGAGAAATGTTGCCAAACATGTGTGACCTCTATGTAACACCACTGACTGTGACCATAAGTAAGCTTGGGGTTATCTTTTTTAATAGCATCAATATTTGGCCCAGTCTTTGTGGATGACCATACAATTTTCAGATGGCTTGCTAAGGTTAGGGTTATAGAGGGGTCTTGCCAAATGTAGGGCACATTTCAAGAAATTACAATTCATTGGCTGACTTGAAGCTCATGGGTCCACATATAACTGAACTCATGTCTCTGTCTCGTTATGAATCTTTCTCTCCATTGTGGTTCATGTCTCTGTCTCGTTATGAATCCTTCTCTCCATTGTGGTACCATCCTTAGAGTTTCAAAATGTCCATGTACCACTTTCATGACTATAACTTCTGCCATATCTGAATGTCGCTTGTGGTGAAGGTTGAATTGTTTCCCCTGAAAGATAGGATGAAGTCCTAACTTCCGGTAACCGTGAATGTGACCTTATGTGGTCATTGGATCAAAGCACAAGTCCTGCCCTGCTGGAGCATAAGGGCACGTGCTCCATGCCCTGGCCGCCATTCAGACACCTTGGTTCTGCACTACAAAAGAGTGTTCTGTCCATTGTTCTCTGTGGGCACATCTGGGATGCACATAAAAAGCGGAATGCCCTTTCTGGGATCTGCAAAGCGTTGGCTGTTTGTTTTCTTTAGGTACAATTTTACCCATCTTGTGGTTGCTTTAAGGCTCGAACTATTATAGGATGTTGTTGGCTGGAATTAGAACACTTTTGGTAATATGTACAGCAAGTGCCTTTAAAAACTTAGTAGGCATTCCGTTTATTTGCTTCTGGTTAATTCCATAGATTATAACCCACAGCTAGAGATTTGACTGGGATATTGCCTTTGTCTCTTGGATCTTCTATCTGCCTCTGAACTTTGTCCAACCTCACGCTACTCCCCGATGTAAAAGTTGCTGCATTACCATATTTCCAAGCAATAATCTAACCTATAGCCCCAGGCTGCTTTCATTCCACTTGCTTTGTCACCATGAGCATATTTAGCTCTTAGTCCCATAGGAAGGACTTAATGGCGGTTTATAGGCAGCTGCCTATGTGATTAGGCCTGCCTTTTGCTCCAATCTCTCCTCCTTCCCACTCTCCTTAGTTTCTGCCTTTGTTGGAAAACTAGTTTGGAGTAGAGAATTCCTATTTTCCATTCTTGCCAAGTAAATAATGAGATTCCCAGTCATTTTAGCTTGCCGGCCATAGACAGAAGGAACTTTTCATAGCAAAACCATATTTCATTTTTCCTCTGCTTCTGAAATAGTCACTTTCAACTTAAACTTGCCTACTTAAATTTTCTTCCCTGAATGCTATAGGAAGTAGCTAACACAATCCCACATCCTGAATGTTCTTTAATACTGGGATCTATAGCTACGTAGTCCATGTCCCAAGACACAACATGCAACAGCCTAACACATTACGAGGTGACACTCCCTGTCAGCAATTTCTGTATCAATTTTAGCTGTAATCAACAGAAACGACTGGTTAATTCAATCAGAACAGCAGTTTATTTAAAGGGCACTGGAGCGCGGGCTTCCACCCAGGAGCACACCGTGCCTTTCCCTTCCCCTTCTTCTTCTCCCTCAGGTTAGTCATGTGTCTCCTGACCTGTAAGGGTCCCCACAAGACTTGCAATCTGGGGAGCAATGAGCAGCCGCAGCTCATCTCAGATTAACCCCCTGAACCTGCCCCCAAAGCCCCCTTTTCTCCGAGTCTCCAGTGAGCTGATGGCAGCCCTCCTTTGGCTCGCTTCTTTCCCAGAACCTTTCCAGAGAGCCAGAGCCTCCCCGCCTAGTCTCTCTCCTGTTGCTTCTTCTATCTTAAGCCTTTCATTGTTTCACTGTCCTCGGTTTTAATAAACGTACTCTGAAAAAACCGAACAGGTGGTTCACAGAATTGCTGGGAGGCCTGGGAAACAGGCTAAGAAGTAGGCTGCATAGTGAGAGCCACAGCCAATTATTGTGACGGCCTCCCACTGGGAAGAAACACTGAAGCCACTGTCACTGAACACTGGGTACCACATCTTGTAGCTGCATCACTGATGTGCCTGGACAATGATGCTTCTTCCATGTCCCTCTGCTTGATCTCCTGTTCTGGTTTCATTACATCACTCTCTTTAGAGGCAAACATCTCAGGTGGGTGCCTCTAACTGGCTGAGCTTATACGATTTAGTTTCCAGGGGGGCTATGGAAGTTTGCTAGTGTTTTCAACTTCTATAAAAAGAAGGAGTCTTGTTATAGAAGATCTGTCATTCCCAGGACTTTGAAGGTGTACAGAACTCCCTACACATGCAACGAGGTGAAGGAGCTGGCTCATTAAAAAGAAAGGACATGCCCATTGCAGCTGAGTACATGCCTGTTAGTTATATTTTCCCTGAATTCCCAATTAAGGTTTTATTGATAGCATTTTTCAGAGTTCTACAGGTGCCTAAATAATATCAGCTACTACGTATAAAATGAGCACAACATGTTTCAGGTGCTATTTATAGGTAGCCTCTAATTCTCACGACTCATCGTAGATATTGAGATTCTAATATGAATGTGATAGTCATGATAACTTCAATAGGTAGGATTTCCACATACTACAGGTGCTTCCTCTGGTAGTTCCCAGAACGGTTGGGAGGCCTGGAGTACTAGAGCTCCATTCACTCTTTTTTGTTTTGTTTTATTGTTTCTGTTTCTCTCATGAGAAAACAGAAGCCTGAGAGCTTCTACAGCTTCTGCAGGTAGAAACAGAGAGATCAAGACTGGAACAATCAATCTAAATGACCCTTCTAGCACATTCTATAGAGAGATCAAGACTGGAACCATCCATCTAAATGCCCCTTGTAGCACATTCTAAGACTGCAAATAATAAGGGTTGCACCAAATTGAACTTTGGTCATGGATTTGGCCCAAATTTTAATTCAAGTTTGCTTTGGCCTTTGGAAGGCCAAGTAACTAAATGTACCTTGAAGTTTTGATCAACAAATCGTCTTTACATAGTTTTCCTTGTGTCCACTTAATATATCAACTTCAGTAATGTGAACTGATGAAAGGCTTGTCATTGTCAATATCTGAATATTCACATGTACACATAGTAAGCATTCCAAATGTAACTTGGAGTGGGAATTTCTTCATAAGCTATACGTTTAAATTCAACCCGTTGATTGAAATATTTATTATTGCAAGATTAAAATGCTTCAAATTAGTGGTTATTGTTAGAGTTGTTATCTTGGTGTACCAAAACAATTATTTAAAACTGCCTAATAAATTAGAGTGATAGTTCATATGAATTATTTACATTCGTTAGCTAGATAAGTTTTAAAAGATCATGTTTACCTTTTGAGTCAAAGTATTTATTTATTTATTTTTTAATTGAATTCATTGGGGTGACATTGGTTAATAAAATTATATAGGTTTTTAGTGTACAGTTTTATAATACATCATCTCTATATTGTATTGTGTTTATCACCCTAAGTCAATTCTCCTTCAAAATGTATTCCTCCTTTACCTTCTACCTCCCTCAATCCCCTTTCTCTGTGGCAATCACTGTACTGTTTCCTGTGTTCATGAGTCTTTTTTTTCTTTGCTTAATCCCTCTACCCTTTTCAAAAAGATTTCAATGTTAATTAGAATAAAAAATTAGACTATATCACAATTATACTCTTCAATAATTTGGCATGCTTTTAAAAGTACAATATTTGGGAACTATATGGGATTTTTAGTCAATTAATTCTCTTTATGCCTTGAGCCTTATAGGAAATACCAAAAAAAATCTTTGATATTTTTTTTTTATTTTTCTGAGAAAGAATTTTAAAAAGCAGAATGTCAATATTGTCACCTCAAAATTTTGCAAGAAGGAACAAAACCCCCAAAGCCTTGTACAATAACATCAAGGATAAACCATTTGCAATTGAGACAGAATAAAGTATTTAAAGATTGTGATGGAAAGAAGGAAATATTACAGAGAAGTGAGGCACTGCAAACGTATTATTTTCACTAACTAAACCTTAAACACAGACTTAAAAAAAATGCTTCAACAAAGCATTTTCTTTTTATTGTGCAGAGACTAGAAATTTACATAAAAGATTGGTGAATTAATTGTTCAAGTTCAGACTGCCAGTAATTTTTAGGAATTGAAATGGAAGATTTTTTTTAGGCTTTTCCAATTTATAAACTCAAAGGTAAAATATCCCTTATAGAAAGGGTTTCTGAAAGTAATTTTCCTGAATTGTATTCTGCTATGCATAAAAAGGTTAAAAATATTATTAAATGGGCCAGTTGAAAGTGACTATTCCCTACAGTGCTGCAATTGTGTAGCACAAATTGCTGACAAATGACAATGTTGTGAAGGTGTGTTCCTGCCCTTTTAAAACTTGACTACTAAAACTGTTAGTAATAAAATTGCAATTTTGGGATGAAAATTCCATATATATTTGTATTTTAGAGGTTCTTTATTTGAGAACTATATTCAGCATCGATCTTAAGTTCCATTCAAATACTGTTATAAGCACTTGGCTTTTCAGCATCCACACAAAATGTGTATTATGTGCTCCTCTATCATAAAAATGGCCAGAAGGCCAAGAATGAATTTCCTAAAACTTAGAAATAACCAAAGTGCTTCCCAGGCACCATGGAACGGCTCAAGCTGATTAGTACCAACCCTTGTCCCTCTCCCTTTTACACTGTTCTCTGCCCCCGCCTCCCCTCTTCTCCTGCTCTCCACCCTCAGTGTTCTGTGGAGTCTCTGGTAACCTTTTCTTCTTTGTCCAACCCAAAATGCTACCCATCAGTTTGATAAGCACTGCAGAACTGTCAAAGCTATCAAAAACAGATCTTAATCATTCCTAAATTGGGGTGCTGATTGGGGGAAGCATCCCTGAGCCATTAAACTCGGCCACTTGGTGGCACCAAAAGGAAGAGCCAGCACTGCATGGAAACTTGTTCAGCAGATAACCAGTTCTTTGTAACATGTTACAGAGACAAAGCAAAGGAGCCCTGCCAGCCGGCCCGGCTCAGTGGTTGAGCATCAACTTATGAAGGAGGAGGTCACAGTTCGATAATAGTCAGGGCATATGCCTGGCTTGTGGGCTTGATCCCCCATGTGGGGCATGCAGGAAGCAGCCAATCAATGACCCTCTTTCCCCTCATCGATGTTTTATCTCTCTGTCCCTCTCCCTTCCTCTCTGAAATAATAATAATAATAATAATAATAATAATAATAATAACAATAATAATAATAAACAATTTTACCTTGAGAAAGATGGGTTTTGAATTAACCTAATCGTTTTCTTCCTTTGTAAAATTATGGAAGTTGGTGGTGGAGGAAGCAGATGGTGGACTAGGAAGATTCCTTAAACCCCTTTAACCTTGGCATTCTATTCAACAAGTGCCATGAGTTTCCAGTAGGCTCTTTGTTAATTAGACAGAAAATGATAACAGCAAACATTTATTGTGTGCGTCTTATATGCCTGGACACTGAACTACATACATCATAGGATTAGCTTATGGGTTTATTTTTCTTTCTTATTTTGCATAACAACGTTATAAACCTTCACCACATTATAGTTACAATAGTTATTACTGTAATTTTACACATAAAGAAATTGGTCTTGTGGAGGATGAATGGCTTGTACAAAGCCACACTGCAAGTAAGGATTTGAACCTTGCAGTCAGTCTCCAGAGCCTGGGGCTTCATTGCAGCATCATACTATAGTAATGAATGCACCAGTCCATTGGAAATAAGTGTATTTCAATGATTTGGGCTCTTTATTAGGAAACATCTCCCATGCATAAAACATATTACCCATTTAAGAAATAATACTTATTATTATATTACTACATTCTTATCATTGGGAAAAACATGAAGCTCACTCACTGTACTTACATTCAAATTTTAAGTTGAAACCGTGTCTTTAAAGATTCAGAAGCACAAGCATTTTATCTAGGAACCCCCATCGGAGTCCAATAATGCCAGCGTACTTCCTTTTTAGCCCATGCTCCCTGGACAGCAATGCGAGGCGATATTCTTTGTTCCATGTGGCTGTTGTATTTTCCCTTTTACTGCTGGTCAAGGAAATGGACTCTTGGTTTGGCCTTCCCTCTCCTCCATGAAAGCACGAGACTAAACTCTTAGTCAGCAAGCTGGTCCCTGACAGCAAGACATGCTCTTACTGCATATCATCGTTTTAGACCCGCACTTTGCAATTGACATATTTCCCACCTTTTATTCTTTTCTTATTTTTTTAAAAAAATTTTTTATTGATTTCAGAGAGGAAAGGAGAGGGAGAGGTAGAAACATCAATGATGAGAGAGAATCATTGATCTAGCTGCCTTCTGCATGCCTCCACTGGGAATAAAGCCCACAGCCCCAGCATATGCCCTGACTGGGAATTGGACTGTGACTTCCTGGTTCATAGATTGACACTCAACCACTAAGCTATACCAACCAGGCTACCTTTTATTTTATTTTTTTTTGTTGCTATTGATTTTTTAGCTTCTATTCTAATTCCTGCCTAAGCCACAAATTTCTCTCTCCAATTTTGTAAACTTTAATTAATTTCTTTGCTTTATCCGCAGAACTTTCTCCCACCCTGTCTATCTCTGGTGTTTCTGTTGAATTGCCTTGTAGTTGGACTTGTTAATGTGACTCTTGAAGCAGCTGGAGCCTCTGAGGGCAGAAATGACTTCAGACCAGGAAGGAGAGAACCTGCAGAGGCCTGGAGTGGTTGGCATATAATCATTTTGTCTTTTCTACTTTAGTAATTATGTTGACTTTATAAAACTCTGAGAGTGATGATCTCATCCAGGTGTGGTGGCATCTGTAGGTTTCTAGGCTGGAGTGGGAGTGGCAGTGGTGTAGTTTTGTTTCCATAAGATCTAAATGGCTCTCACCGATTTGGACATGTGCACCTGTGGTCAGCTGGTGGGGACCTTTGCAGAATGTTGCAGATAATGCTGTGTGTGGCCACGGTGCTGGGTTTCTCCCAGAAGTTTTTACGAAGACCAACCTGTGATTGGTCTTTCTCTCAGTCTTTATCCTCTGCTGACAGTGGTCAGCGTCCTGGTCTTTAGGCTTTCCATGTCTATGGCATGGGTTGCGGACATTCCGTTTTAGAGTTGCCTGGCATGTTTCTCTGGATATTTTCTTCCTGGGATGACATCTCAGCACAGACGGCCAGGTCCTGTGATGCTGGGCTATTTCGCTTCCAGAGCCAACTGTGAAGTGATTCTGAAGAGGCCTCAAGTGTTCATTGAGGGAAATATGAGAGTTAAGTCTGGATTTTAGAGGAGTTTAAATGTTAGACTGAAGTTGTTGGTTTTCATTCAGCGTGCAGTGGTTTAAAAAGAATGCTTATCATTTATTCTGATTATAGAATTCATGTGTGGTCTCTCAAGAACATATAGAGAGCACAGTAAAAAACATTTTGATATTGTCAGGGTGACTTGGTCTAACTGCTTCAAAGTAGGGGTGACGAGGCGGTCAGATTCAAGGTAGACTTTGAAGAGAGAGACTTCTGTGCTTATTTAGGCCTTTTTCTCCAATGAATATTGTCAGAGCATTTCCCCCCCCCAAAAAAAAATTTATGAAATAATTTCCATTATTTAAGCATTGCAGTTTTAAAACAATGGGATAATAGGATTATAGGGAACTTGATGTGTAGACAAAGAGGAGAAAGGAAAGATAAGAATTAGTTTAAGGAGGACATACCAGTTGCACGGCCAAATAGAGAGATATTAATTAAGTGACTTATCCTTACTACTTAAGGTAGCTTGACATTCAAGTGGAGTAACTCAAGGCTTTTTCATTCACGTTCACATATGATATATAATACCTCATTATGAGAACCCAAGTGTTCTTGCTCTGTTAAATATGTCAAAGTAATTTATAACCTTGATATATTTTTACAGTTAAATTTGAAGATTAAAACAAAACACCATAAATTATTTAAATATAAGTCAATTTTCCCAGCCAGAGCACCGCTCCTATAGCTTCCTCTACTCCCACCCCCCCACATAGCAGGCATTGGCCCCACCCAGCTGCTCTGCACCTGCAGCCTGCATGTGTGCTGCCCAGAGGCCCAGAGTGGCTGTTTCCCAAATTCAAATGGAATTTCGGAAGCCATCTTGACTAAAGTAACTTACAATGGGGAACAATTACAAATTTTGTGTTTTCTTTCTTAGGAAACTGAGTTGATTTTTCATTATTGTTCAGGAGTGGAACAATACTAGCCAATGAAATGATTGAAGTGTGGAGGGTCTCCTTATTGTTGCCCTGGTGAGCAGACCCTTCAGGCTTGCTCTGTCTTTACCTATAGTTTCCCATGGGTAGGTGCTGCCTTCAGAGAAAGGAACTGAAGACAGGGGAGGCTGCTGAGTTGGCCACAGATGTGGAAGAACATTCTGAAATTGTGCCTGTGTCCCTAGCATACTACTCATAGATTAGTTGCATGGTGGCTTTTATTTTTTTAACCTATAGTCTGCCCAATGTATTCATCTCTATATGTGGTATTTGAAGAGCTATAATGTATAGCTTATCTACTTCCAAAATGAATTTGAATAGAACACAACTTTGGACCTAATATTCTAATGATTTGGCAAAGAATTCTATACAACTATTAAATGTATTTGCATTATTTATTCAGTCACCTCCTCCCATCAGATAATAGTCTGCATCTACTGCATTTTGAGTGCTTTATTAGGTGTGGGAATGAAAAGAGGTATGGGATATTGTCTTTTCATGAAAGGACTCAGAGGCAAGGGTCAGGGACAGACTTAGCAGATGCCCCAAGATAAGGGCTGTCAGAGGAATAATGGGTTGTGGGAGCCCAGTCCTGAGAGTCTGGAGGAACTGGAGAAGAAGACTTGAGATTGATCCTTAAAGATGAGCAGATGCCTGGCGGGTGTTGCTCAGTGTTGAGCATCAACTATGAGCCAGGAGGTCAGAGTTTGATTCTTTCTTGGTTCCCAGTGTGAGGCATGCTGGAGGCAGCCGATTGATGATTCTCTCTCATAATTGATGTTTCTATCTCTACCTTCCTTCCTCTCTGAAATCAATAAAAAACATATTCTTTAAAAAAATGTGAGTAGGAATTGGCCAGGCTGAGTTGGGGAAGATATTTATCCCAGGGCAAAAGTGAGAGTGTGTGCAGTCTGAAAGATCCGATGTGACAGGACCAGGTAAAATTCAATGTGATATGCTATTTGAGAAGCTAAAGATCAGGATAAAAAGGGCATCTGGACCAGTTTAGGGGAGGTGTGTCATTTTTTTGGAAAACTTTGCCAAAAAATCAGGACCATGGACTTTAGAGCCAGCTCTGCATCTCATCAGCTGGGTGACCTTGGGCAAGTTACTTAACATCTCTATGTCTGTTTAAAATGAAATTAACAATAGAATTAAATGTAGAGATTATAATACATATATTACACTAATAAAATAGAAATATGCAACTTGGTCATCACTTCACAATGCCTACCAGCCAATCAGGAGTGAATATGTAAATTAACCCAAGAAAGATGGCAGAGGCCCTGCCACTCTGGACCTCTGGGCAGCACACATGCAGGTACAGAGCAGCGGGGTGGGGTGGGATGCCTGCTATGAGGGAAGGACAGGGGGTGGAGGGAGCTACAGGAGCAGTGCTCTGGCTGGAGCGAAGACATAAGGTGGCTAAAGCAAAGGCCTGGGTCCCAGGTGCTAGAAAAAAACTGGTGCCAGCAGCCAGGGGAAGGAAGGCCTATTGCATGAATCTTTATGCAATGGGCCTCTAGTATATGATAAAGGCTATATAAATATTCCCAATTAAAGGAGACTTAGGAACATGATAGTTAAATATAGGGTAGACCAAAAGTAGGTTTACAGTTGCTCATATGGAAAATAATACCATCTTAAATAATAAAGAGATAATATGCAAATTGACCATCATACCCTTGTACAAAATGGCTGCCACCATGTGGTCACAAGATGGCTGGCAGGAGGGCAGTTGTGGGTGATCAGGCCAGCAGGGAAGAGCAGTTGGGGGCAAGTAGGCCGGCATGTGTATTCTGACAAATGTACTTTAAATTAATAGATATGATCAACTGAGTGTAGTTAGTTATTATACTGTTTAGAGTTTGGCGCATATTAATCATCATATAAGTATTCATTATTCTTGTTATGGGAGATGAAAGTTTTCCATATGTTTCTTCCTTACTCACCCACAGAGTTTGCAGACAATTAAAAAACATGCACTGTTTACTGTAGCCAGCCTCTCTTCCTGTCTCACCCTCCTCAGGCACAATCCTCTCCTAGATCTGCTCTCCTCTCCTTCCTATTGCCAAGCAACTTTCCCATCTATTTGAGTACAATATAGCATGTTTTGCAACTTTTCCCCACCTCCGCATGTTTTGATCTTTTCCCATGGTTATATCTGTTGGTTTGAATCTCTTGATTGGCATGGACAAACAGCTTCTGGTGATATAAACAAAAATAACATGCACAGACTGAGGGCACAATCTAGTTCTTAATTTCCTTGAAAATTCATGAAGTGTTTGAATGCTTAACAAGACAAGCCAATTGTATTCTGTCTGCATGCACCAGAGCCTTTATACTTTCCTGCTGATAGATGAGACTCCATGTAACACTCAAGTCAAAAATTTCTGGCTCTTTATTGAAGGCCCAGTTTCACAGCAGATGGTGGAACTAGGAGCTCTCAGGAGAGCAATGGGCCTGACCAAATGGTACAGAGTCAGGGCTGGAAAGAAGTTGAGCTGAGGAGGCTATGGGAGACAGAGAAGAACTGGCCTGAGACCAGCCTCTAGATCCTGACCTTAAATTGCCCTGAACTCTGAAACCCTCAGATTTGCATTGACTTATCAGATTATTGTTCATCTCTCATAGAGAATTTGTGCACAGTGGCCACAGAACACAGTCCTTGGTGTTCAGAAATCCAGGGGCGGAGGAACCAAGGCCATCTCTTCCCATTACTCCTCTTAGGAGTCAGGAGAATTTTCTCATGAGCTTCCTGGTCAACCTCTTCTTTCTCATTGAGTGAAAGTCAGGCCAGCCAGGACCAACCCTGAGGATGCAGCTGTGGGAGGAAGGGATAGATTCCTTAGTTTGATTAAGGTTCGGTTAGTTAGGAAGAGGGGGATTGGATGTATGCTTCTATAGATTTATGCAAGATGATGTTTGAAAATGCCGCTGGGACAGAATCAGAAGCATGGCTGAAGGTTTTTTATGAATTATCCCCTTCCACACCATGTGTGATAATAATTTTGTGTGTCACTAGTGAAGTCAATTTATACCAGCCCTTTTTAAGTGGAAGACTAACAAATGTTTTGCTGAAACCCATTAATAGTAGAAGCTCTACATTCAATTGGAGTAGCCCAAGGCTTAGTCCTTGGACCTCTTCTCTATAAGTAACTCAGTCCCTTGGAGATGCCATCCAGACTCATGGCTTTAATACTGTCCACATGTTTATAAAGCTAAAAGTCATGTTTCAGCAGAGGTGTGTCCCTGAACTCTATTCCAACCAACTGTTCAACATTTCAACTAGGATATTAAGCAACTCAAAGACAGCATGTCTGAAACTGCGCTCTGAATATTTCTCCCTGCTATCACTTGTCCCTTTCCTGGTCTTATCCATTCTAGCAAAGGCTCAGAGTAAAGACCATGAAGACATGATTGGCTCAGGTCAATAATGATTTTCCTCATACCTTTACATTGAATAGATCAGCAAATTCCATTGGCTCTGCCTTAAAAATATATCCAAATTCTCACCATGTTCCATCACCTCCTTGGCTACCATCCCTTATCCAAGCCACTATGATCTGGATTATGTCATTAGATTTTCAAGGGTTCTCCTTGCTTCCCCTTTAACTCTCTTTCAGTCCATATTCAATATTGCTGTCAGATCATACTGTCTGAATATTGGAAACAGATTAGGTCATTCCTCTGCTCAAACTTTCCAAGAGTAAAAGCTAAAGTATACGGACATCCTAGAGGTCTGGTGCACGAAATTCATGCATGGGTTGGGGAGGGGGGAAGGGGAAAGGGTTGTGCCTCAGCTTAGTCTGCACCCTCTCCAATCTGAGTCCCCTCGAGGAATATCCGACTGCCAGGATCGGGTCTAAATGGGCAGTCGGACATCCTTCTCACAATCCAGAACTGGTCAACCCTAACTGCTATTCCCTGCAGGCCTGGTTTCTCCCAACTCTTTTCCCCTGCAGGCCTGGGTCCCCCCTAACTGCCCTCCCTGGTAGGCTTAATTGCCCCCAACTGCTCACTCTTGCAGGCCTGACTGCCCACAACTACCCTCCCCTGCTGGCCATCTTGTGTCCACATGGGGGCAACTATCTTTGACCATATGAGGGCATCCATCCTCTGTGTTGGAGTGACAGAAAATTTGCATATTACTCTTTTATTAGATAGGATAAAGACCTGCTGCATGGGTGGAGGCCAGCTGGTTTTCCCTGAAGGGTGTCCTGGATGAGGGTGAGTGTTCCCTTGGGGGGCATGGGATGGCTTGGGATAGGGGCCTGTGGTGGTTTTCAGGCTGGCCATGCCCCCCCCAGTGACCCAAGTGGAGGCCCTGGTATCTAGGATTTATTTATCTTCTATAATTGAAACTTTGTAGTCTTAAGCGGAGAAGGCCTGGGCTAGCTGGGTATGCAGGAAATTTAGCTTCCTCCATTGCTGGGGACACCCAAGCTTCCTGTTCATCGTGGCTCAAACTATCTTGGTTAGGTTAATTTGCATACTTGTTCCTGATTGGCTGGTGGGCATGACTTGTGGGTGTAGCAGAGGTATGGTCAATTTGCATATTACTCTTTTATTAGATAGGATTAATCTAAAAGACCCCGCATCACTTTTCTGCCTTAATCTACTACTTTTCTCTGCCCTCATTCAATTCAGCTCCCTGTGACTCCTTGTTGTTCCTATTACACAGGCTGGCCACATTCTTACCTTAGGATTTTTGCACAAGCTAGTTCATCTACTTGTAATACTTTCATCTCAGATTTCTGCTTGCCTACTTTCTTTTTTTTTTTAATATATTTTTATTGGCTTTTAGAGAGAGAGGAAAGGAGAAGATAGAAATAGAAATATCAATGAGAGAGGAACATCATTGATTGGCTGCCTCCTGCATGTCCTCTACTGGAGATCAAGCCTGCAACCGGACATATGCCCAGACCAGGAATTAAACCAGCAACCTCTTGGTTCCTGGGTTGATGCTCAACTGATGAGCCACACAGGCTGGGCATTGGCTTACTTCCTAACCCCTTTCACTTCTTTGCTAAAATGTCACCTTCCTGGCCACCTATATAAAATTGCACCCTCTCTCAAACTTCCTGTTCTCTTCTGTTTAATTTTTCTCTTTAGTACTTATTACTTCCTAATATGCTATGTGTTTTACTTTACTTATTTATCCTATTTATTTTGTGTCTGGCTCAATTGATATAAATTTCATACAGGTTGAGATCATTGTGTGTTGTTTTGTTTAGTTTTGTTGTTGTTATTGTTATTGTTGTTGTTCACTGCTATATGCTGACAAATTGACTAATCACTAGCTCTCAGTAAATATCTATTGAATGGATGAATTGATCGGATTAAATAAATGTGAATGCCTTTCATATAAATATCCTAGGCAGAGCAATTGAATCAGGACATTTGGGGCTGGATAATGGACATGTGTAGTTTTAAAAGCTCTCCAAGGGATCTGATGTAGTCTAAGGTATTCTCTGACTAACAGTATATGTTTATTTGTCCCCATTAGTCAGTATGACTATTTTATATAGATACCAAGTATAGATACGGCACAGGCTATTTGTCATCTTTATTATATTAACTGTTACAGACAAAATCCTGTGGTTTAACAAAAGCAGAAAGGATTTTGACCAAAGTAAATTAAAGAAAGCAAGGGAACTTGCTTTTGTTTTCACTGATAGCAGTCTTGCTATGTCAATAGGTTACCAAGCTGAGGGCATTTTCAGTGACACAGTGGAATTAGTTCTGTAATTACTTTCACCAACACAAAACTACAACTTCTTGAGGCTATGAGTTTTAATAATATTTTTCAGAACACATTTGTTCATGAGGTCGCTGGGGGAGGCAGAAACATTGATTTATTTCTGCAGGCTTGAATGTTCTCATTTGGCCAGGGCTGTTGTACAGCTCTCTCTCTCTCTCTCTCTCTTTCTCTCTCTCTCTCTCTCTCTTTCTTCCTCTCTCTCTCTAAGGCTTGCCTGTGCCTTGGGCTGGCTATGGGTGGCTGGGAGTCCGAGGGAACTGGGGGACTCTGGAGGCAGGTGTGTGGCACAGCCTTACCTGCCTGGGGGAGAGCCCGGCTATGCAGCGCACCTGCCACCCCAGCGGGGCTGAAGGTACATTGTGGCTGTGGGTACCACCATATTTGAGGGCATGGCAGTCAATTAGCATATTCCCTCTCTATTGGCTATGGATACTGCCATCTCTGTGAGGGTGTGATGGTCAATTAACATATTCCCTCTTTATTAGATAGGATAATATCTCAAAATGTCTTAGAAGAGGCTCTGCAGTTCCCACTCATTTGATGGGAATGGGAAGAGGTCAAAAGTGTGGTGTTTCCCCACTCTTCCCCTGCTCAGTTCTACTTGCACCCCCTCCCCCCCCCCAAGGAATAGTCTCTGCTCCCAAGCATGTGGATTTGGACAGGTGGTTTAGTCTACAGCTAGTTGGACACTCTAGCTTCAGTGATTTTATGCTTTGGGGATGGAAAGGAGGGCACAAGCAGGACTGTTTTGCTACGAGAAGGGCTCTCTCTCATACTGGGGCCCTGTTGTGTCTTCCACAACATGCAACCTTGGATTTGAGATTGGAGAGAAAGCATGTGTGTTTGTGTGTATGTGTGTGTGTGTGTATGTGTGTAAGAATAAAGGGCTTATGAAATCTCATCCTCCATGTCTAAATTCCCACATCAGGCAATGGCAAAGACATTTTTGGTTATTGCTTTGTGTAGAACAAAATAAAAAAAAAGTCAAACTGCTTGTAAAGTTCTTTAAAAAA
Organism: Lasiurus borealis; assembly: GCA_004026805.1. Taxonomy (NCBI): domain Eukaryota; kingdom Metazoa; phylum Chordata; class Mammalia; order Chiroptera; family Vespertilionidae; genus Lasiurus; species Lasiurus borealis. Next base: position 65,019 of record PVJN01005372.1, read on the forward strand.
AAAAGGTGGTGGGGATAAGAAATTTATCTGTTATCATGAGTTTTTAAAATTATAGAGCATTTTACAGAAATTACAGTGCTTGTATCATATTGTTTTCCCAAAGGCAAAGACACTGAGAATTGACAGCACATCTATTCAAATGATGCTATTGCATTTCCATTCTGGACGCGTTCTCTGGTGCTGTGCTGCTTATCACTTGACAAATGTTCTTTGGGTAAATCACTGCACAGTGAAGAAAGAGTGGGTGAGAGCGTTGGAAAATTGATAGGAATTCTGTGATGTCACTGCATGCTATTCCATTTATGATTCAGAATGTGAACAACAGCGTGTGTTGGTTTATTACTTATGATGAAAGAAACAAATCACCAGACTTCAGCAATAGAAATCTCTGTTTTAGACATTATTTTATAATTTTGACAAGGCCGGGGGTTCAAAAACTGCTTTATGGCATTATTTTTATTTGCAGTGTGCAATCTGTCCCTGACATTCTGTCAAACATGTTGAGTAACTTGATGGACTAGATGTTGAATTTACTATCTATTAAAAATATCCATTTAAAGCATGTTATTAGTTAAGGATTAGTGTACTGTTTTCATAACCATCAGCTACTATTGCACAGGTGTTATAGATACAACTGAGCATTATAACTAGTCACTAAAGTAAGGTGCTTATAAGCAGTTGACCTGATTGTGCATATACATTTATCACAGCTAAGTTAGGTAAAAATAAATTACATCTGTAAAGGTGGGTGTTTTGTTGGTTGTTGTTGTGTGGTGTGTTTTTTTTTTTCTCTTGGGATAGTATTATTTACTAATACAAAAAAGGTTTTTCATGATATAGCAATATTTTTTTCTTTCTTGAGGAAAAACTCAATTGAGAAAATGAAAAAAAGCCTTTAGAGTTTAAAATGTAATAATAATGAAAATCAACAATAGCAATGATTTTTGCTTTGAAATCACTTTTAAACTTAATATCTTATTTAACTATATAATGTAAATGGGATAGGTGTTATTATCTTTTATTTAGAATAAAAATAACTTAGCTTATACCAGAATAAATGAACATCAAAATATTTCTTCAACCTTCCAGAAAAATAGGCATGAATTTCAGCACTTCTCTCTTAATGCCTTTATATCCTGTTGCTGTGATTGTTATTATTTTATTATTTATATCTGCTCACAGGATTGCCTAGGGTAATATTTCTTTGAGGTTTTATATATATTTCACAAATAATATCCAACTGTTTGAGTGATATCTCATTGCCAGACTCCCCCAAATTAGCAGGAAGTGTTATTTGAATTTTTCTAACAAAAAAGAAAAATGGTTGGTGTTTATCAAGATACCTTGAGTTTCAGGCTTGGTTGGTTCAAAAAGGATTTATGAATCACACATGAAAATATGTCACACCTTATGCATTAAGCATTAGAGATTTCAGATAAAAATTCTACAATAAAGTGACAGTTTTTATTTTAACAAAAGTCAGAATGTTCTAATCATTAATGCCTCATCACTACTGTCTTGTGCTAACAAAAGATGGAATACAGATGCCAATTATTTTTCAGGGTACACCAGAAAGTGTTAGCAGTGATTTCAACCTCTAAACAGAAGAGTGATTATTTTGTCCTTTTGGTACTATTAAAAATACATCTGTTACTTTAAAAAATAAGTTTTAAATGTACAATACTTATGTAAAAGGTTGAAACACGAGAACTGAAAACTCATTTTTGGGAAAACCCAAGAACATGGTGTCTCAAGGCTCTAAGGCAGGGCCCCAGCCTGTCTCTGTGAGTCAGACGAGCTGAGAATTATGACAGAGCTGCTGCTTGGAACCACCACCAGGGAACCACTTTTCTGAGTAAGTGAAGAACTTGATGATAAAATAAAAATAAAGGTGCATAAGCTGAGTGTGATGAGGGAAATCAGCACTTCTAAATTCAAAAGGATGTATGCCAGATTATTCTAACAGTTAAAATCACAATTCAGTTTCTGTTTGTTTGTTTTTTTTCCTTTCTACAGTTATTTCAGTGCATATATTAGTTTGCTAGGGTGGCTATAATAGGATATCACAGACTGAATAGGTCAAACAACCATTTATTTTCTCACACTTCTGGAGACTGGCAGTCCAAGATCAAGGTTCTGGCTGGGCTGCTGGTGAGGCCTCGCTCCTTGGCTTAAAGATGGCCACCTTCTTACTATGTACTCATAGCCTTGTCTCTGGGCACACTTATCTCTGGTGTCTCTTCCTCTTCTTGAAAGGCCACCAGTCCTATTGGATTAGGGCTCCACTCTTCTGACCTCACTTAACCTTAATTACCTCTAAGGAGAATCTAAATCCAAATATAACACTGGGGATCAGGGCTTCAACCTATGGGTTTTGGTCAGACACAATTCAGTCTGTAACAGTGGGGCATCTCAGGAGTCTACCGACTTAAATTGGGAACCAAACTCCTTGTTTAAGAGCACTGTGCCGTGTTGCTGGACTATTTGGGGGCCTGATATTCCCCGGGCAAGTGCCAGAACCCTCAGGTGAGAAGAACTATTTTTAAAGGAAGAAAGTAAGCAGAGGACAGCAAAATTCAATGAGCAGCAAAACAAGTATGTCTGGAGTTGTGATAGCGAACACCCACGCAGAGCTGCTGTCTTCCTTCAACCTTGGGACAATAAAAGCGGAAATGATCATATCAAACAGAGTGAACAAGAGGGGAACGTTTTAAATGGAACCATATGGGTGTCTTGGGAGGCAGTCATGGCTCTGGGTGCAGATCCCCAAAAACTGGGGGCCAGGAGCCAGCAGCTGGGAAAATCAGCTGGTGCAGGACAACCTAGGTGTTTTCTCTGAATTAGAGGAAGGGATTCTGGAGGTGCTGCATTCCAGGGAGCCAGTTGGTGAAGCCGTGTCATAAACTGCTGTTCTCTTGTTTCTGAGTGTGACGCTGCTGTGGCTCTTGGCTGGTAGCCTGGGAAACACCTGTTGTGGTTATTAGGGTCCAGGGACTGGTTTAGGCTACTGTAAGCTTAGGGCCCGGATAGTTACCATCAATAAAATAACTTACCTTGGCCAATAAAAGGCTCCGTTAGCTGGCATCTTTTAGCAAAACTCACTCCCTTCTACAAAAGATACTTCTGTTCAGATACAGATCCCACATCATGCCTCTAATGTGAAAGAATGTCTTTGAAAGCAGTCACAAATATGAATGAAAACATATGAAGTGGATAAAATGCTTTGACTATAAAAACAAATGATTGTTTTTACATATCTCCTAGCAACACTCTCACTTTTCCATTACAAGCTCAGTATTTACTGGTAACTTCAAATTGTGACCTGTTTTTTCCTTATCCTGATCCATTTATTCACGATAGTATTTTATCTTTAATTTTATTGTGATTGGGTATTTCTAGTATCTGAGAATGCTTTTCAAGGTGGTAGAGTTTCAGTCTTCATAATTTAAAATCAAGTGCAATTTTGTATTACAGATCTTCCTTGTCTTATAATGGGGTTATGCCCACTATTTAGTTGAAAATACTTTAAAAAATGCATTTAATGCACCTAACCTACCAAACATAACTTTAGCCTCGCCTACCTTAAAAGTGCTCCTCAAACACTTACATTAGCTTACAGTTGGGCAAAATCATCTAACCCAAAGCCCATTTTCTCATAAAGTATTAACTATTTCATGTAATGTATTGAACACTGTACTGAAAGTGAAAACCAGAATGGTTGTCAGTGTATTGGTTGTTTACCCTCCTGACCCCATGCCTGACCGGGAGCTGTGACTCACTGCTGCTGCCTGGCAACCCAAGAGAATGTCATCCTGCATATCACCAGCCCGGGAGAAGGTCAAAATTCAAAGTATGGTTTTTACTAACGCATATCATTTTGCACTACTGTAAAGGAAACAAACTTTAAGTCAAATCTAAGTCGGAGACTATCTAGGTAAGCATAGACAGAGAGACAAGACTATTCAAATTCTTCTAATTAACTGAAACTTTGTTGTAATTATTTCTCAAAATATTGGTATGACCTCGTGGAACTTTTAAATCTATTCATTTTATGAAAATTTTAAAGTCTAACAGGCATTTTGGGTAATTTATTGTTACAAATTTCTAAACATTCTTACCTCTGTCTATATAATTCACCTAGCATTTTTAGTAAAAAGCAGAATCCATGATTTTCCTATTTGGGGATACATTTCCCAACTCTCCAATAATATAATTAATTCTTTGGGGGAAGGGATTATACTATAGAGACCTTAAAGCTCAATAAGAAATGTTTCTTAAATATCTACTTTGTACTAAATTCTGTGCTTGGGATACAATGACCCATCAATTGTCATAGTATATACTAGGCGTTCACAGTCTGAATAGAAATACAAAACAGAAAGCTAATCTCAGTATAACATAGATACAAAATGGGGGTATTTCAGTTTTGAACAGCAATTCTCAAAACTTTTTATCTCACAACTATTTTATACTCTTAAAAATTAATGAGAGCTGAGACCTGTTTGGCTCAGTGGATAGAGCGTCGTCGGCTTGAAGACTGAGAGGTCCCAGGTTCGATTCCGGTTGGGGGCATGTACCTTGCTTGCGGGCACATCTCCACTGTGGGGCGTGCAGGAGGTGGCTGGTCGATGTCTCTCTCATCGATGTTTCTGACTTTTTATCTCTCTCCCTTCCTCTCTGTGAAAAATCAATAAAATATATTTAAAAAAATAATGAGAATTCCACACAGCTTTCATTCATTTGAGTTATATCTGTGAATCCATCAATTTGAAATTTAAACAGAAATTTAAAATATTTTAATGAATTAAAATAAATAAACCCCTGTATGTTACCATTAGAAACAAATTTTATAAAAAATAATAACTATTTGTTAAAACAAAAAATAAGTGGTAAGGGTATTATTATTTTACATTTTTGGATCAACAGGAGACAGCTAGATTCCCATAACTGTGCCTGCATTTAATATATTGCAGAAACATGTTTTGTTTGAAATATATAAAGAAAATTTGGCTTCATGCAGATATGAGATGGGAAAAGGGAGGAGCATTTTAATCTTTTTGGATAACTGGGTAATTGTTTTTTGACAATACATCAAAATTCTCCAGGTAGTGGTTTCCTAAAGGTTAGTTGTAGCGTGAAGACCTTCCTCAAGACGCTGCCTTTCCATACTGTTTTGCATTGAATTCCCTTGGTCTATTTTGCATTTTGTATTCATCCTTTTTCCATGTATGGTTTTGTGACATAGAGCATTATTTGTTTGAAAAGGACTGTCTCACTAAGTTATGTGCAATTTGAAAATGTTTACACATTTTATACAATATTTAAGAGTTATTAATATTAGCACTGAGCTAATCTCATTGCTGATTAGAAATGTCCTGAAGGATTGAGAAGCTGTCAAATTCATGGTGGCAAATACATTTTTAGGAGAACTCTAATTTTCATTAGAGAGATTAAATTCGTCATTGCCAACAAATGCTGTTAATTGTTTTCCTAGTAGTGACAGGCTTTCTTGTTAATTTTTGGGAAAAATGTCTGCCAAGTATCCAAGTGTGAATAACCATCATTTGTCAGTTATTCTTTCAAGCAAAAAGGGTGCTCCATGAAAAAATCCAGCTAGTGCAGCTTGCAATTCAGACATCATGCAAATCTCTTAAGACAACTATCAAACTTTGATAGGCACTTGGCGTGCGTTATGTGTACATTCCGCTCTGCCAGGTGGAATTAAAAGGTTTGCACTTTAAGGCTGAGATGTAACAAGATTAATATATTTTACCGTGAGTACATAGCAGTGAAGACTACAGCGACATTAACGCACATTGGTCCCACTGCCTTGACTCACGTTGGCCACCAGCAGTTTTACCACTGCTTCGGGTCACAAATAAGGTCAACACAGTGAAAAAGCAAATAATGCCATAGCATTAGTATAAAACTGTTTTTGTCCTTGTGAACCCCATGACATTTTCGTGGAGATTTGAGAACCACTGCTTTAGGAAAACAACAGAGAAGCACTTCGCCTGGCATGGTTGGGGAAGGGCTGTGGGGGATGGGAGGGGAGGGCTGAGAAACTGGTTCAGGAGTGAGATGACTCAGAGGATGAATAGGAGTTATTCAGTGGGAGAAGGTGCGGGGTGGTGTGGATCAGTGTACTGCTTTTATATCACTATCTAACAAATTATCTCACACTGAATGGTTTTCTATGATACTTGCTTATCACCTCACAGTTCTGTAGATTAGAAATCTAGCCATGATGTGGCCAGGCTCTCTGCTTAGGGTCTCCCCAGGCTGAAATCAAGGCGTCAGCTTGGCTGTGTTCTCATCTCAGGCCTTGTGGTTGTCTAAGACTAAGGTCTCTCTTTTCTTGCTGGGGGTCAGCCAGGGGCAGATCTCGGCTGCTAGAGGCTCCCTGAGACTCCTGCTAGATGGCCCTCCCCAAAATATGGCAGTTTGTTTCTTCAGAACCAGAGGGGAAGTCTTCCCTCCCAATCTTGCTTTTCAGAACGAGCCCACTTCCTTTTTAGGACTCACCTAAGGATCAGGCCCACCCAGGATAATCTCCCTTTTGATGAACTCAAAGTCAACTTTTTTTGGAATTTCATTTGTTTTTGTTTTTTTAATATAAATAAAACCTAATCATGGGAGTTAAATTCATTACATTTACAAGCTACTCATATTTAAGGGGTCTCAAAGGGTGTGCCACCAGGAGTTGGGAATCTTGCAGTAGCATTTCAGAATTCTGTGAAGCACAGGAGAATACCGGGACAGTTTAGGCAGAGATATAGAAATGGGGGAGGGGAGTAATGTACATGATTTTTTAGCCACTATACTGTATATCTGAAACTAATGCAGAATAATACTGAATGTAAACTGTGATTGAAAATTTTAAAAAAACAACAACAAATAATGTACTTCCCATATACTACACTTTCACATAACTATCTTTAGTCCCCTTTATAGCTTAAAGTAAGGTTCCAGAGATCAACGCTCATTCAAATTGTAAAAGAAAAAAAAAAGGGGGGGGAAGGAAAAAGAAATTTGGGGAAATCAAAACCCTGTTGAGGGCATATTTTCAGTAGGAGCTAATGGTGCCGTAGAGAGAAAATGGATCAGAAAGGGAAGGGAAAAATTATCCACCTCAAAATTGTCCTACTAGCTGTGCCCTGAGCCATCACACTAGTTTGACCTCCCCAAATCCTCCACCTTCCCCATGGGCACTGCTTTGTGGCCTCCTAAGGATAGCTCTAAAGGAGAGATGAGCTATCTCTCAAATTTCACGGAGAAACTTTCCAAACCGCGTTAAAAGACAGTCTCACCTGTCACAGTTTACCTAATTTAGAAAAGGGAAAGGCCTTCCTGACTTCAGGCAACCGACTTTGATTTAACACAAAATCAATCCATTGAAGTGATTCTTCCAGATTTAATATCTCAGAGCTTGGTCCATGCTGGGAGAGTTGTGATGCTCTGTCTTCCTACTCCCTGCCTCCCCAGCTCCAGTTGATCTTCCCACACAGTCACCCAAAGCATCCTCATCAAGACGTTGCTTTTAATTAACTTTTTCTCAAAAATCTGGGAAGACTCCTGACTTTCTCTCAGGTAAAACTAGAATTTCTGATCATGTATTTTAAGGCCTCTGACCAGAGTTGTCTTTTTTTCCCAGCCCATCTTCTTCATTTTTCAGGAATTGTCTTGTTAATTACAAAGCGCCAAGCCAGCCTGTCATGTTGTGGCATCCATTGGGATAGAGAAGGTGCAATGAGAGACAAACCCAGCTGTCCTCAGAAGTATCTCACCTGGGGGGATCTTTAAGCCATATGGAAGCGAGAGAAAATTTATCTCATCTTCTCTGAATTCATAGTGCTCTCCTCCTTCAAAACACTTAGCATGTCACATTCTAGATGGCTTTTCCAGAATGGTTTGATGTAGCGCAAGTTATCTGTAGACATTAGGAAGGAATGCAGAGCGAAATCAAGAAACAACTGATTGAACCCAAACAAAGCAAGACAATGAAAATATGTTTTAAAATGTCCTCTGGCCAAAACTGTTTTGGCTCAGTGGATAGAGCGTCAGCTTGCGGACTGAAAGGTCCCAGGTTTGATTCCAGTCAAGGCATGTACCTTGGTTGCAGGCACATCCCCAGTAAGGGGTGTGCAGGAGGCAGCTGATTGATGTCTCTCTCTCATCGATGTTTCTAACTCTTTGTTCCTCTCCTTTTCTCTCTGTAAAAATCAACAAAATATATTTTTTTAAAAATGTCCTCTGGTCCTTGATCATAAATAAAAGTAGAGCCACATCCAAATATATGTTGTCCCCCAAAAATGTATACACATAATTTTATTTATTTTTTTGCTGCAAAAAGCTTTATTGTTTCATTTGGTCCAATGCATGGGAGAGGTCTTCAGAGTGGTTAAAAGGATGGCTAGTAGTTCCGGGAAGAGGCTCAGGTAAAGCCCAGACACCAGGGGGCTGCAGAGGGACCCCTCAAAGGCATCTGGGCTCCGAAGACTCCTAGTTGTGCCTCAGGGTGAGCCTTTTGAAGAGATACTCGCCCAGCCAGCCTGGGCCAGCAGCCTGTGGAGATGAGTCAGGTGTCGCCCATCTTCTTGATGAGTTTCACCTCCTCACCTGGAAGTGGTTCTGCAGGAAGCCCCAGAGCTGAGGTGGAACCCAGGGCCTGCAGCTCCATCAGGATCTGGTTCAGGGTTCTCTCCAAGGCCAGGTGGCTTCCATGGCGCCCTGAGTTTTGCCCACTCCTCTCTGGGAGGCTTCAGCTCGTCCTGGAGAGAATGCGGCCACTTCGCTGGTTTTGCATCTTTAAGATGCTCAGCGCCCTCAGCTTCTTCTCCTCGGCTTCTTCTCCACCAACTGCCAACCCGGGGAAGCAGCAGCCCATGCCCTCGTGGGTGGAAACAGAAGCCCAGAGAGAGGTAGGTGTGGGCTGGCCAGGCGGTTGCCTGCAGCCTCCCCCTCGGTGGAATGATTCTGACGCGTTTGGGAGCTCATGGTTGTTTGGCAATAAGGAGTTAAGGTAGAAACAAACAACGGTGTGTTGGCTGGTGCCAGAGGTGGTTCTGAAGGTGGTTCTGGATAAGACGCAGGAGAGCGGCTGGAGGCTGGGAGAAGAGGTGCCCCTGGGTCTGTTCCGTCCAAACACTGTTGAAGCAAGAGACAGATCCGGCACCGCCGAAGGCACTGCCTATATGTACACATTTTTTAGTAGCTCATTTGATGTTTCCTTCTTTTCATATTTAACCTATTGGGATTCATACTTATTCAAAGAGTGTGTACCTTTTTTGGGGGGGACACGCTGTGTTTGTCCCTTTTGAGTTGAATCATTTATTTCTCCAGTTCTTCATTATTTCTCCTCCCTTCCTGCCAGTGTGTACTAATGGTGCTTGCTTGGCATCGGGACTATGGAGATGAGTATAACAGAGTGTCTCCCATTAAGGAGGGTAATTTCTAGGGGAAAGACATGTAAAGAAATGTTAACAACTATGTGTGATGCAAAGGAGCATATGGTCATTTCTTCCTCAAGAGTGCCGTGTTCAGCAACCTCTCTCTCCCTAGAACAGTGGTTCTCAACCTGTGGGTCTCGACCACTTTGGGGGTCGAACAACCCTTTCACAAGGGTCGCCTAAGACTATTGGAAAACACCTATTTCCCATGGTCTTAGGAACCAACACACCGCTCCTTGGTGTAGCAAAATGTAGCAATTTAGTTTACTGTTGTCATATGAAGACTGTTGCCCATGCTACACCACGATTCAAGACAAAATTTCATTTATTTCTAATTAGAAAGAAATATTTCACAATATATAATTACATATTGTTTTTAGGATTAATCCCTATGCTTTAATTATGTTCAATTTGTAACAATGAAAATACATCCTGCATATCTGATATTTACATTACAGTTCATAACAGTAGCAAAATTACAGCTATGAAGTAGCAATGAAAATAATTTTATGGTTGGGGGTCACCACAACATGAGGAATTCTATTAAAGGGTCGCGGCATTAGGAAGGTTGAGAACCACTGCCCTAGAAGATTCTGCCTTTCATCTGGGCCTGGGAAAATGAGTATTTTCCTGGCGGGAGGATTTTCTAGAAAAGGGAACCGTATAAGCAGAACACAAAACTTTGAAATAGTGACAAGGTATAATCTATTCAACTTTAAATAGTTATATCTAGTTACCTAGATAGTCATTTATATACCACTATAGTCTAGAAAGAATTTAAGGTCTTTTACGAAATGGGTGCACTACAAAACTTCAAAACAATAAACTAAAATGAAAAAAACAAGTGGGTGAGTAAATCAGGACAGAGAAAAATCGGAGGTAGGAACAATAAGTTTAGTAAACAAAATGCGTGGCGTAGGATTTATGTGCCATAAATTTGGATCTAAGCCTTTTGGTGCCAAACCAGAGAGACATGCAATCAGTTGCCACATTTAGTGTCCACAGGATCAGAACAGCCAGTTGTTCAGGAGCAGCACAACTATTGTGTTGAGAACAAAATGAATTTCTCTTATGCGTCCACACAAAGAGGACATTCAGTAATTCTGGGAATAATGCCCTCAACCGCATCTTTATATTGGTGCAGCCTGAGGCTCCTAACACCGTTTCTTATAAAGTGTTCCCATGTGGGCTAATGACATGTTTCCCAGGTGCCAGTGGGTAAAAGTGTTTCTACATTGTTCAAGGTTAAACATTCTGTCAACTCATTTTTTACTGTTTTTCTCGCCCCCCTTACCCCCTTCAACCTTTTTATTTTTTTTAAAGCTAAGTAAAGGGTTGAGTTATATGTACTTTAAAATATTTTCCAGGGTAAGTTTTGTGCAGTGATGCTATCCAGTGTGTGTTTGATTGCTACTGCTCTGGGTGCTAGCTGGTTTGATCATTCTTTCCCTGGGTTTTTAAAATTATGTTTATAATGGTCTCATCAACTGACTTAACAGTTGTTTTATGGTTATTTGACCTATTTCCTCCGTTAGACAATGGAATCCTTGCCGTGGAGGCAGGGGAGTTCCCCACAGCTCTACCCTGAGGCTCAGCCCCAGGTGGGTCTCCTAATGGGGAAGCGGGCTGCCTGCTTTTAGGAAGGGTTATCTGGTGTTTATAGTTGTTTCCCTTTTCTCCCTCTAACAATGTAGTTACTCATCCCTTTAATCTTTTCTGATCTTATTGTCCTTGGGCAATTAATTCGTGTACATTAATTCTCTGGTTCAGAGGCTCTTGCAACTTTTATTTTAATATTCCCCAAATCAACACATTTAAGGGGTATCTAAAAATAAAGATGAAAAACATTCCAGATCCCCAAAAGGAGGAAATAATAATAATAACCTTGGACATTTTGAAATGTGGTACATGTAGTCAAATCTAAAAGGCCTCAACTGTAAGATAAAAGGACCTGTTACTTTCAGTAAATTTAATTCTGTACCACTAACAGCCCATATTAGATTTGCATTTTAATTTCTTTCTACCTGAACAGATCTATCATTTCCTACAAGTCTAGAGTGGTTTTTAAAAAATGAATATTATATGCTAACCCAAATAATACTTATATCTAAATATGTCAACTCCAAGTTAATCAGTATGTAGGACGAGACAGGAGAGAGCCGAATGGTTTTAGAAATGTAATGCATCAGAACAAAAAACAATAGGAAGCTCTGTCATAAGGTTTCACTGGGTAGCAGTTCTAAGCTATAATCTCAGCTGTACAAAGGGCCGAGGGTGGGCTATTTATAAAATGATTGCAGAATGATGCACCACACACCGCTTTCCCTACAGGAGTGAGGGCAGCTGTGGGAAAACGCTTCTCTTCCGTGATAGCCTCAGCATCCCAGCAAGCATCTTTCAGAAGAAATTGCTAAGTGAGTCTTAATTTAAGAACTAATTCAATGTACTTGATGAACTAGTATAAAATTCTAATACAAAACCAAATACCCTTCCAACTTTCCAAAGTAGTTTACTGGAAAAAAAAAAAAAAAGTAAGGCATATGCACTTGGGGAGGTGAACACACAATGCCATATACGGATGACATATTTTAAAATTGTACACTTGAAACCTATATAATTTTATTAACCAGTGTCACCCCAATAAATCCAATAAAGATTAAAAACAAACAAAACAAAAAAATACATATTCAAAGTTCATGGTATAGAAATTTCAAGCTGAAGCGTTATTGTTTCATGCACTCCCCTAGCAATTTTAATGTGCATTTAATGATGATTGGTTTAAATAGAACATGTTTTAGAAAGTTCTGCACCCAGGCATTTACCGGAAGTTGGTACATTATGCAATGCAAATTGCATTAGTTTCCCTATAACTACAGAGAAAATATATGCAATCACATTGTAAATGGAAAAAAATAAAACTATCGTTTTATATCACTTTACAAGTTGAAAAAAATTGAAAAGCAAAAAAACAAAAGAATGTTTGGGTAATAAGAGAGATTTGTTAAATCATCAAATTTCAGGGTACAAACGCAAGGAATGGACGTTCATCCCTTTCCTCACAGGCTTCAAAAGAACATATTTTCTGATTCTACCTCTCTGATCCATCTCCAAACACCCACCTGACCAGTTCTGGCAGAAATTATGCCTTTGTCTGTTTCAGAATGATATTTGAGAGATTATGTGCTATAGTGCATATTAATATCTTAAAATGTTTCTTTAAAATATCTTTGGTTTATTCCTTTTTAAAAAATATTAAGAGATTTTGTTTAAATTAGGAGATTAAAATATAATTTTCAAATCCCTAGGGGGTGCAAAATATTGTCCAAAATAAACAAAATAGAAATGTATTGGAAACTTTAAAGAGGCAAAAAGTAGATTTTTCTTTATAAAGGATTTCTCAATAATCACAGTAAGCCCTTGTAAATAAGCCCTGTATTCTCAGTGTCCAACAAGTTAACTACACTTATTGTGGTAATCATTTCATAATGCATGTATGTCAAGTTGTTATGCTGTACGGCTTAAATTTATACAGTGCTACATGTCAATTATATCTCAATAAAACGGGGGGAAAACCCAACAAAATAAATAAGAGGGTATTTGAAGAACCCTTCGCTCTTCTTAAAAATGGAACAATAGCAAAAAGCATAAGCACCAACTGTTTGTAATTTTGAGTGGTTCCCATTGATCCCCATAACTTAGGTTGTTGGCAAAGTTAATTATAGCAAATGTGTCAGTCTGTACCTTCGGGTCTTAACGACTCCTTACTAATGCATTTCATTGGGCTCTTACTGTTTTTCTTTGGACTGATGCATTGTTTGGCCATATAAACTTCATAAAGATGAATGCATGACTGCAGCCAAGGGCTAATAATTGTATATTTTGTGCATTTATGGCAGGCCCCTCAAAGATGTCTCATCCTAATCCCTGGAATAGGAAAATATGTTACCTTACATGATAAAGAGGACTTTGTCAATGTGACTAAGTGGGAACATTAAATTGGATTGAGTTGAGAAGATTATTCTGGATTTCCCAGGCGAGCCCCATCTAATCCCATAGATCCTTAAAAGTGCAAAACTTTTCCTGGCATGGTTAGAGTGAGATGGCTTTGAAGATGGAGAAAGGGGGCCATTTAAGACAAGGAAATGGTTTTCTGCCTTATTTTAGCCCTGAGAGAGCTCTGTCAGACTTCTGACTTATCTTCAATAAGTTAACACATTTGTGTGTGTGTTTAAAATTGATTTTAGAGAGAGGAAGGGAGAGGGAAGGAAGATCTGAGAGAGGGATGGGAAAAAAGGAAAAGAGAGAAAGAGAGAGATTGGTTGCCTCCCGCACACACCCCAACTATGGATTGAACCCCCCAACATGAATATGTACCCTAACTGGGAATCGAATTGGTGAAACTTTGGTACATGAAACAATGTTCAACCAACTCAGCCATACCAGCCAGGGCCACATTTGTGTGGGTTTAAGCCACTACATTTGTGATAATTTGTAATAGCAACAATAAAAAACTAATATAGCCCCATTTCTAAGGTGACCCAAACATCATTGCGAAGGTCATGAGCATAAATTGAGGATTAATTTCCTCCCCTTCTCACAATGACATATCTGATACAATAAAGAGCTAATATGCTGATTAGACTAAACAGCAGAACAACTCATCTGGATGACCTTCCTGAGGAAGCCGGGGCTGCCAGGGCCAATATCTTTGCATGAATTTTGTGCACCAGGCCTCTAGTAGAGGATAAAAGGGAGTAATTTCTGTCTCCTCTTTGGCCAAAGAGGAGACAGTTTTCAAGGTCATTTTGCAAAAGACTTTAAGTGAAATAGAATCTGGACCATGAGTATAAGCTTCTAATACACCATGTATTTAGATATTTTAGATTGTGGCAGTAAAAATTTTTAATCATAATTCTTTGACCACTTTTGATATACACAGAAATCCTAGAGATTTACATGAAAAAACTTCCTTGCAAAGCAGATCAGTCATCAAACATACCTTTGGAAAATATGCTCCTCTCTTGTTCTTTCCTAATTCGCCACTAAAATGCCTAAATTGCCAAATAAAAAATGAATATGGGTCACAGGAAGATGATTATAGATAACATTTTGAAATAAATCCCATACCCAGTACTTTGCTTTCAAGTTAACAAGTCTTTGTACCCCAATATAGAAAATATTACAGTTTTGAGTAAAGGAGCAGAGGTGCAGAAAAGACCACGATAAATCTAAGCCTGTTCTTGGGAACCATTGAACTTTGAAGTTAGTGTGGATAGATGTCCGAGAAGTGGTCCAGCCTAATTCCTTCATTGTATGGATGCTCAGGAAGGCTAAGACATTTATTCAAGGTCTAACACCTCTTAGGTGACAAGGTTGGTAATGAATTCACACCTTATGCCTGCACTTTCTTCTTCATCATCCTGCAGCTTTATCTTTTCTCCCACTTGAATATCTCCTGCATTAAATCTGCCTTGGGGAACTGTTGATTTCTTCGGAATTTTCTCTTGGGTTTATTCTTTCTTCATTCCCTGCCAGATCTTCCTCATTTGTGCCGTAATTGCCTCTCACTAGTTTCCTTCAGCCCAATTCATCTTATACCCTAAACACCAGGCTGACCTGCCAAACACACCAGGACTTCCATGACCTGTCACAGAAGACATTTAAACTCGTCACTCTAGCATTCAGTCCCCTGTTTCACCTGGTCTTCTTTATATCTCCAGTTTTACCTCCTGATTCCTACTGCAAGCTCTCCTTACAGCCAGGATGGTCTCCTTGCCAACTCACACAGGCTCCCTCTTACTTCCACACTCCTACATTGTCCATGCAATTTTCCTGGTCTGCAATCTCCTTTCTTCTATTCTGCCTGCAAAAATCATGTCATCTCATTAAGCCTGTATCAGTAACTCTAGCCACAAAGAGTTAACTTCCTTTTCTGAGTACTCTTAGCAGACACTTTCTGTGAATTACATTTTAGCACTTGACTATATCTAGTTTAATTCTTTGCACATTGCCTCTTTCTTGCTTTTTCTTGTATATAGTAGAACCATGGATCCATTTCACAGGAGAGGTGTCAGATTTTAGTTAAATTGTGAGACATCAGTAACTCAGCGGTGGTTGATGCCCTGGGATTGGATGATGTCCTTTGGGGAAAGCTTCAGAAATATACATACACACACACACACACACACACACACACACACACACACACACATACACACACATATAAATACATACATCTGCCGCTTGTTAACTTGCTGCCCCACCCTCCTGTAGCTCTCTGCTGGTCGTTACCCATCATGGCATAATGACCATTTGCATATTACTTCTTTATTATATAGGATATAGGATATATATTTATTTATATAAATATATAAATATCTATATCTATCTATCATTTATTATCTATCTATCTATCTATCTATCTATCTATCTATCTATCTATCAAGAGACTGTGAGAAGACTGAGGATGGAACCTGGTAAAGAGAGGAAAGAAGATCAGGAGCTGGAAATAGATTATGAAAGAGAGGTCAGGGCCAGTCAGTGAAAGGAGAACCAGGGAGAGGATGTCATAAATGGCAGAAGTATGTTTTCAAGAAGGATTCTTTGTGTTAGAAGTGTTAAATACAGGCTGGGGCAAAAGTAGGTCTACAGTTGTAAGTACATGAAAAACAGAGTTTATTCTTGTGTTATTATTTATTATTTTCCATATGAACAACTATAAATCTATTTTTCCTCCACCATGTGTTATTGTCTTTATTAAAGACAAAAGGTTTCATGACCACTAGACAGATTTTTGTATTTAAATTTGGTTTCTCCAGAAACCAGCTTGTATATAAGAACTACCATGGTAGAAAAAGAAAATAATCATTAAACTACAATCTAAATAATTATTTTAAAATGCTTGAAGATATGGTGTTTACTGATGTTTCAAATATTTAAAATGAATGGAATAGAAAGACTTTTTTGCATCAAAGAAGTGGTTTAAGAACAAAATTAAAAGAGAAGGAAGAGAAAATAATTTAAGCAGCAAAAAAAATAAAATAAAAATGGAGGATAATAGCTGTACTGTTTATTATAACCACCCAGCAGGTTGTTGTCAAATTACTTTTCCCACCATGGAACCATTTAGTCTGGCCAGACTCTTCCTTCAGGGAGACAAGCTGCTAATTGCACACACCTTGGCAGTGACCTTAAAAAAGTGCTGTGGCATTGAGAGCAACCAAATTACTTGTGTTTGATTTATTATACAGCTAATTAGATGAGCTTTTGACTCCGATAGTCTAGTTTAATTGAGTAAATTGACTACCTACAGAAATCAACCAAGTGACCTGCCATCATAGGTATATAAAGAGTGTAGAGGTGCTCTTCAAAAAAAAAAAACCAACCAAACAGTACGTGATCACGTCCTCACTATCAGGAGAGTAAAATTAGAGCCGTGAATCATTATAGAGCTGACTCTGGATGCCCCAGATGTATCCATCGCATGTTTTAGCTGCTGCAGCATTTATTCTCAATATAGCCAACTACTGCAATTGAAGAACATCAGGAGGCCATTGAGCTGCCCATTTAACACATGATTTTGCTAAAAACCAAAGGACAGACATTACAACGTCCATATTTGCATACAGAACTGTTTTCTCTTTTATAACGCAAGGACAATTGATAGTTCAAGAGGCACCATTACATGTTCCACGTTATACTCTCCCATTGGAAAATGAAGCGTATGTTTATATTTGGAATTTCCAAAATAAAACTCAGGTCAGAGCCCCTCTTTTTGTTGTTTGTGGCGAAAAAAAAAAAAAGATAGCTACTGTTAATGCTTATAGTGGGTTGAGTAGTATCCCCCCTAAAAATTAACATTCCCCTGCAACTTCAGAGTGTAACCTTATTTGGAAATAGGATCTTTGCAGATCTAATGAATTCAAGTATAAGGAGGTCATGCTGGATTAGGTTGGGTCCTAAATCTAAAAGCTGGTATCCTTGTAAGAAGAGGAGAGGACACCCGGAGATACCCAGAGAGAAGGAGAGAGATTGTGTTTTCACTCTTATTTACCTTTTTTTTTTAGAGTTGTGGGGAGTTCATTCACTGAAATGCCATCTCAGCATGACCCCAGCCCTCCAAACTGCTCCCTGTGTGACCTCAGTAGACACTTTCTTAGAGCATCACCATGTGTTCTCAAACGCCCAGGGAATGTGATTTATTTCTGTAACTTTCCCAACTCTTAAAGGTCTGCAACAGCTTTAAACTGAAGTA